>CAJNIZ010009857.1:89267-101433 GCA_905231905.1 Symbiodinium pilosum
AGGGTTTAGGGTTTAGGGAGTGTCTAGCCTCTATCTACTCAGATGTAACTCAAGAATGTCGGGGTGTTGGCGTTCAAGGGCTTAAGCAAGGAACTCCCCAACTGCTGGCAGCTAAAGTCTCAATTTCGAAGGTTATACCTATGGGCCCTCAGCACGGGCCCTTACGGTTTAAGGTCTAGGGCTTAGGGTGCGGCGTCTTGATCCCGAGCCCCTCCAAAATATGCAGGATAAAAGCCTTTTCGTTATGTTTAAAGGCTTAGGGCCATTCATTTGCCTTGGGGTTCAGGTAGTTTACACCCGTGCGGTTTGGGGTTATGTTTAGGATGTCCGATTTAGGGTTTAGTTTAGGGTTATTGATGCTCAAAGGGGCCCCTGGCATCCCAGGCCAAGGGCATACGTCGCAGTCCCATACTTCCAACCTTCAGAAACCCTAAGCCCCAAAGCCTTGTGTTCAGATAGACGCCTTCTTAAAGGGGTTTTCCCTAAATCCACTATAAGATGGGTCCGTATAGTTGGGTTCCGCTTGCAAAAGGGACCCATTCTCGGAAAAGTTATTTAGGCCAGTTCCATAAGCAAGCAAAGCCCCATCCCCATGACATCTCCTGCTTAGCTGTGACTTGGAGTTTTGGCAGGCGGAAAAGATTTGACCGGCTTGCAATTTAGGATGCACAGGGCTTAGAAGCTAGATGCATTATCTACATGAGAGCTCGGTTTCTGCGAATGTGCGGGTCGCTTGTTGTGGGTTCCCTATAGTCGGAGCTATAGAAAGGGAGACAATTTGTTGGATAAGTTACATAGAGAAGGATCGAGTTACCATCATGGTAGGCATAATACTCCTGAAAAATCTAGATTTTCAGGAGCTCTCCTTACCAAACACCAGCACCACCACGCCCTAAACCCTCAACCCTAAATAAGCTTTGACGTTTTTTTTCCCGGCTTTGCTTTGGTAACATCACGTGTGATGGCTCGGTGAAACAGCCCGTTACTTTGCCAAGGAAGTCCGTGTCTAGTATGCATCAAGGATGAAATGAGCCCCTCGCTAAACTCCTTAAAGAGGACTATATAAGGGATTATACAGGGGACTACTATAGAGGTTATAAAGGGGGATTCTAGGAGTTTAGACTATAGCTTAAATTATTGTCCCTGTCTGGGATGTCTGTCTGTCCCTCCGTCCATGCCGCTGTATCTGTCTTCCCTCCTCTTGCGCTTGCTCTCACAACGCCCTCGAACTGTTTACGCGCTACAAAGGTCTTTAATCTTTAGTGTTCAAAGTTTGTCTGTTTCTTTCCCATGGGGCTCCAAGTCTGGACGTAACACCAATGTTGGACCGTAAAGTCTTTTGACATGAACACTTTGGGACGTCTGAGCCACAGTCGAAATTCCTTAAGAGGGGTCATATAGGTTATCATATAGGGGAGTATTCTGGGGCCTATGAAGGGGCATACTGCGAGTTTAGACTATGGCTCGTTTGGCCCTAAACATTAAACCGTGAACCGGATCCCTAGGATTGGGACTTGAATGTCCCTCTCTATTTCTCTCTGATCAGAACTCTGGGCATCGGTGGTACCTGTTACTCAGACTCCTGGGAGGATCTAGAAAGTAGCTCCCGTTCAAGGGTTCCTAGGAATCATCAAATCGTAGTATAGGGTACCCTATATGAGGGTCTATTTTCTAGATCCTTCCAGGGGTCTGGGTTTCTAGGAAGCATCTGAACTATTTCTGCTGCTAAGCTTTCAGGTTGGGGCGTGTTTCCAAAAATCTGCGCTTTTTTTGGGGGTGGGATCCTATAAAACAGGGCTATGTTGATTGGGATGCCTACTTCTAAAGATACCCTGGCTGAATAGGAGTCCCTAAACCCTAAATCCTAAACTAAAAAGGGGAACTTGGGTGGACGCAGGGTTCCTTGGGGTCGTGCGTCTCCCATCCGCGAAGCACAGTTAATGGTAGAAAGAATATAGTATATCATGGTATGTTATCGAATAGTAGTGTATACATCCAAGGTTCAGCCTAACCGGTTGTGCCCTGTGTAGTGTCGTCCAGTTTTGCATGTGTTCCTTTTTAGCTGACTACCTATCCAGGGCTGGAGTTTGGGGTTAGAGTTTCTGTTTACATGCAGAGCCCCTCACTTTAAACCCTACTTCCCGAATCCCTGTGCCCGAAACCTCTGAGCTCTGAATTCTCAACCGCAAGCTGGGCCCTCTAAGTCCCAATTCTGCACTTTGTAGGGTTTAGGGATAAGCTGAAACCCGGGAGGAATATAGAAGCACAATTGCTTTTCATGTCCCAATCAGGAACCAGAAAACCTCAAGCAACAAGGATGTTGCCGGTGCCCCAAGGTGATGGAGTGGGAGGTGCATCCCTAAAATAACCTTCATATGAACCATTGTCTAAACTCCTAGTATCCCCCTTAATAACCCCTATAGTACTCCCCTATATATACCCCTTTAAAGGAGTTTAGACTATGGCTCATATAACGCCTATGCTTCAGCCTAGAACGCGCCCTATAACCCTAAACCCTATTACACAAAATCATAAGTCCTATAACCCTAAACCCTGAACTCCATAACCCTAAACCCTAAATCCTATAACCCAAAACCCTAAAACCCTAAACCCTATACATCCTATACCACTAAACCATGTCCTCCCCACTCCCCCTTAAAGCACCAGCGAGACGCAGGATGTCCACGTGTGGCGCATCACTGTTAGGGACTACGAACCATCACTCCGAGAGGCTTGGGTACTCATGGGTGTTATGGGTTTAGGATTTAGGATTTAAGGCTTGGGGTTTAGGATTTAGGGTTGTTTAGGGTTTCAGCCGAGGGTTTAGGGTACCCATTGGGGCTATATTAGGGCTATTTTGGGATTATATGGGGATGATGGAAAACAAAATGTAAACACTACATTATATACGGATATGTTGGGCTTATATGAGGGATATATGGGGATCATGGAAAGGAAAATGTAAACTACTAGAATGGGTTTGGGGTTTAGGGTCCAAAATTAGGGGTACCTACTATAATGGAGAATCAAATGGAAAAAAAATCAAAATGAAATGGAAACTGGGATTATACTGCCAGAGAAGGGGGTTATGGTTTAGGGTTTATGGGTTTAGGGCTTAGGATTTGCGGTTTAAGGTGTAGGGTCTAGGGTTTTGGGTTAGGTGGTGGGTGCTCCAGGTTAAAGAAAAACAGAGCACGTTCTCCAATCAACAAGCGTACTGACTGCTAGTAGCGAACGGACGCCAGGATGAAGCCTTAGGGAAGCGCATTGTTTCTCGAAATGGAAGCCTGCTTAGTATGGAAACCCGAACGCAGGATTGCTTTTGAACCTCCATTCTGGCCCTCTTTCCCTCAGCTGCCGCAAAGATGTGGCTCAACCCTAAATCCTTTTGGCTCCAAACTCCGCAGCCCAAATAAGGACAGTAGAAGTTGGATTGCACCAGCTACGGCAGGCCAAATCGCTAACACCCACGGTCTATGAGGAGGCGTTCGGCTTTGTGCAAGCCAACACTCTTTTTTCCAAGGTGGCGTGAGATCTGCAGTAGGCCAGGTATCCCCCTTTTGGAGGCCCTACGGTTGATACTAAAAATCCTGCATGACCCTGATATACTATAGTACTATAATTCCCAAGGTATATGGTACTTAGGGTCATGCAGAATTGTTAGTGTCCACCGTAGGTTTCTTACAACAACAGGTTCGTACTGGAAAAGGGACTCTTTTTATTCCTAGGTTACTCTGGAGCCAGTCATGAAGGGATTGCATGGGGATGTCGTAGTGTGCGTTTTTCAAGGCAGTGGCTGTAGCTATGGGGGCTTGACCACATGATGGGCGTATTCGTGGTGTGTCTATGGTGATAGTCAGCATTGCATGCAGAATAATTTGCGCTACCCGATACAACTGTGATAGCTATGATACTTGACCAGAATTCCGGTTCCAAAACTTGCCATTATGTAACAATGTTCCCTACATGTTGCCTGCCAGCTTTACAGTAACAATATCGCTAGATACTTTTCCCAAAGGACCTGAAGATCGACCCCGCAGATCATTGTAGTTCCTACAACGTCACAATCTCCTTCTATCACCCAGCAGAAGCTCCGCAAAACCCCTGTATACATCCTGTATGCAAACAAGCGAAGCATAAACTTAAACGCTTGCCAACCGCGTTGTGTTTTGTTTGCAGTTGCTTGGATCTCTCCAGTGTCAGTACCAACATTTTTGTAATTGCCTGCCGCAGACTTTGGCAATTTGGATTTGATCTGCGTTTCAACTGCATTGAGGTAGTAGTTCTTGCTAATCATAGCAGTCATGCTTACAGCTACCAAAATGGTTTTAGGTTAGCCAAGGGAATTTGGAACCCTGAATTCGAAACCACAAGCCGTCAAGCTTGGAAAGCCTAAGCGGTGTAGGGTTTAGTGTGTTTAGAGGTTAGTCAAGGGTTGTTAGGAGGGACCCCTAGAAGGGACCCCTAATCCCATTACCTTATAGAACCCTTATATAGGCCTTATATACCCCCTATATAACCAGGTAGTACCCATATTGCCCCCAATAAGCTACAAGGGTCCCCATTAAGGGTCTCTCCTAAAGCCCCTAGAATCTGCCTTGCAACCCACAGTTCGCGGCCTGAAGCTCACATACTCACTGATCGTGTGCTTCCCCACAGCAGCTACTGGTACTAAGAACATTCTGAGTATCACAAAACCCAAGTAACCAAATGGTGAGTGCTCGAACTCTTTGGGAAACCCCAAGCACCACAATATTCCGCTCCCTCCCCTTTATGAGAAAGCCTTACATCCCTTACTGACTCTGGAATGGTTGTTGTTATAGAACCGCCAATGATACAGTAGCTTCCTATGTTCCATTCCCGGATTTCCAAGCCTTAAGCCTGAGATTGTGATTTCCTTTTCTTTTCCCTTCCTTCGTTCCCTGTTAACAACCCAACCGGCCCAATCCCAGGTACCCAACCATGAATACTTGGCCCCTCTGCCTGTTAGTAAGAAATGGAGGAACGGATCCGTATAGTGGCCCCTATATGATCTCAAACAATCAAAACCTAAACCCCAAGCCGTGTTACCCTTCTGCTTGCCGCACTAACAGCCAGCACGCTGGGTAGGTTGGTGATGCCTTCCGTCGTCGCTTCGGCTGCCCAGTTGCAAGCAGCTCTTCCCACAGTCTACCAGATTGGCTGCAGGGCTGCATGAGTACCTATGAGTCTGGTTATAGATTGAGGGGCTAGGTTCGGTTGCGGTTGGGGTTTAGGTTTTAGGTTGGGGTTTGGGGTGTGGACATGCCATCCCAAGCCAGTTCATGACATTACGGGGTTGTCTGTGAGAGATACGAAATGTCCTATCCCTAAGGGTCCAAGTACCTAATAATCATATACTTACCCAAAACCTGTACCATAATTATTATTACCCAAACCCCAAGTACCTAATTATTGGGTACTTGGACCCTCTGGGTAGAGTCTCCGATACAGTCTCCTGTTAACTTCTAGCGGTAGCTATGACCCACGTGCTTTCCACGTTTCCCGGATCAGGACGAAGAATCACCATGGCGCATGAGATTTACATGCTTTATCCCTGTCCAACATGCAGCTTGCTTGGGTGTTTTCTTCACAGAGCGAAGTTGGGGGCGGCTACTAGAAATGGGATTTCGAGACGCCTTCGTGTAATACCCAGGTAGAGTGAGAAGAGTACGGTGATTCTGTAAGACTTCGTGAGGTACGCGCTTTTAAATCGAGAAGATAAGGCCAGATAGAGGTGCCCAGGGTAGAGGGGTTTGGGGTTGAGGGTGTAGGGTGGGCTGATACAGTCGTACGGTATTTGGAAGGCCGCGATACTTGTGACTTGGTACTAAATGTAAGCCAGCTTGTCGTTCCCGAGCCAAACAACCCATGGTTGCAGATATCATATGGAAGTACAAGTAACACGCCCTCCAAATAGAAGCCAGACATCTAGAACCTCAGTGTACCCTTAACGCCAGAGCTAGACATAGAGAGATGTAGCACAATCAGTCAGTTTCCACGTTCCAGTTATTTTCGACGTTTACTGCTGGCCCTAAGCCAGGGATGGGGTCTAGGGCTCTAGGGTCAGGGGATTCGGGCTTGGGGTTCAGGGCTTCGGAGTGTAGGTATTCAAGGTTGATGCTTGGGGTGTTGTACTTGCGAAGAGTCTATCTGAAGTTCCCGTTCTTTGGCAGCATTTCTGCTTAGAGCGGGCAGTTTGGGAACCAGGACATTCGCACTTTGATGCGCAGACCCCTGACGACTCACCCTAAACCCTAAATCCCCACAACACCAAGAGCAAGGGACTCCTAATAATCAGTGAGGGACACTCCTTGCACCCAGTTATGTACCATTCATTTGACGGAGGCGCGCCCTTTGCGGGCTGGGCACACTCAGTGCTGCGCTGAGTCTCTGAAAATACTTACTTGGGGCCCAGGGTAGTTATAAGTAGGACTGTAAGTCCCCTCCAAATGAGGCTGTAGTTGTAATTATCCTACTTAAGCATACCTGAATTACCTATGAACCTCCAAGTTCTTTCCAAAATACTCGCTTCTATGCTAACCTGAAACCCCCACAGGTCCTGTTTCAGAGGGCAGTAGTTTTGCAGGAGCCCTTTGACGGGCTCCAGGGCAGTCTGGGTGACATTACCCCTTCAGAATACTTCCGTGGAAGCGTAGGTGCCTGAACCATTTGCAATGTTGTACCTCTACGATCTTGGTGATCGCAGTTCATAATTCTGCCCCAAAACGCACTCTTATTCATTGCTTTGGCGCCTGCATGACTTTCATTTTGAGCTACGAGACTCTTAACATACTTGACATGCAGGAGTCTGTGAACTTGAGAGCTACGTGGGAAATCTTCAATAATGTTACGACCGAAAACGGAAGGTTGCTGAAGTTTTGAGTCTCTTTGGTAAAGCCAATACCGTCTCACGAACTGCCCATATCTACAGTTGTATGTGTTGAGGATAAACCATAAACCCTGAACATATCCCCGAGGCCCTTCCCAATTCACATGGTATTCATCAGCTGCCTGGTACCAAACTATATCCGTATGTGTTCCAACAAGCCCTAGCAAGACCTAACTGAGCTGCCTACTGTAGGCGCTGCCCCCATTCTGTAAAAGTTGGATAATATTGACAGTCTATAGTTATAGATAGCCCCCTATGGCCCCTAATAAAAGATTGTTACAGGGTGGGCGCAGTACACAACGCCTACTGCTTGTTGTACCCTAAACTCTAAACCCTAAGCCCTAACCCAGACGAATCCGGAACCGCCTCCATCCCAGCAGGTGTTTCTATACCCACATCTCTATATGGGCCATAGTCTAAAACTCCTTAAAAGGGGATTATATAGGGGATTATTTGGAGGACTACTATAGGGGTTATTAAGGGGGATACTAGGAGTTTAGACTACGGCTCATATCACTGAACCACATAGACCCCAAATTCACCTCTTGCCGGTAGAGAATTGAAAGAGCGCTATGGGGGATATGATAGGCATGGCATTTTTGCTCTCTCCCCCAATAACCAGGGCTAAAAAAGTTTAAACTCTATTATTGAGACCTAAAAGGAAGCCCAAAAAGGTTTAAAGTTCTTCTACTGGCTAAGTAAGTTTGTGGGGATGACTATAGGTATCCAGCCTTGCACCTTCACTCCCCAGTAAGCCCTGGGTTCCTAAGCTTTCAACGCTGAGTCCTAAAACCCTGCGCTTCCCAAACCTTAATCCCCAAATCCCCTAAACACCCTCAAACCCTAAACTTGACAAACCCTAAACCCTTTATCCACGAAATCCTAATCTTCACTTTAAGCCCCAGAAGCCCCCAGAGGTGCTTTTCGGCGCGGAGCTAGCGGCGGAAAGGCTCCCGAAAGATCTACGCGAGGCATCAGGGTGGATCTTGTCCTACGGTTTAAGGTTTAGGGTTCTAAGGGTCCCTTACTTAGCCAATAGAAGAACTTTAGCCTTATTGGGCTTCCTTTTGGATCTCAATAATAAAGTGTATTTTTTTTTTAGCCCTGGTTATTGGGGGAGAGAGTTGAAGGTTTAGGGTTCTAAGGGTCCAAGTAGCCAAGTAGTAGGGTTAAAGGTGCCTTCAGGGTGGGACTTGTCCCATGTGACTATGTGTAGAACCATCAGGGCCCAAGTGCCCAAAAAGTACTTCGAGGCCCATGGGATTTAGTAACTACTTATAACTGGGCTTATAGCCCTATTTATAGTCTCTCTAAATGGGCTTATTGAGGTTACCCGAATTAGAAGTAGGGTTATATTCCCAGTTATAAGTAGTTACTAAGTCTCATGGGCCTCCAAGTAGGGTTACAGGTTCTGCAAACCTTGCGCATTATCATATTTTGGGCGAAAACCCTATCATTCGAGCGGCAGAAACTGCAGAGTTTGGGGGCTAGCAGAGTTAGGAGTTTTGAGTTCAGGGCTTGGGGCTTTGACGCCAGTGCCCGAGCTTTAGTCTTCAGGGTGTAGGTTTTACGATTGGGGCTCAGGAGGTTAGGTTCTTGAGATCAGAATTTAGGATTTAGGGTCGGAAAGAATCCTAAACCCTAAATCATTCCCTAAACCCCTAAACCCTAAACTAAAGTTTTGGTGGAAAGGGTGTGTGAGGTTTTGGCTTTCGGGTCCTTGTATGTAGATCATAGGAGGGGTTAGCGGGCAATTTATGGGAATCATTGAGCAACTATCTATAGACGAGTAGTATTTCACTTGGGGGTACTATAGCCCCCAAAACATAGATTAAGGTTATATGCTCCTTTCGAGTATCCAATTATTTTAACCATGTTATAAGCACAATATCACCTTACTTCGTTCAAGATGTTGATGATGGTCTAGGGTAAGCAGTTTACATAGTATGGAGAGGATCCGGAGCTTGTAATTTCTTATGAATATGCTTGTAGATACCACAAGTGGATAGTAAGACATCTACCTAGGCCAGCAGAAGGGAATGATGTAGAGATCGGCCGTAGTTGAGATTACCAATCGTCACGAAATCAGGTTTAGGAGTCTGCCAACTTCAAGTTAGAGGGTTTAGGTCTTTAGGATCTTGCGGGCTCAGCGCAAAAAACTTCGACAAGGCTCAAAGGCTCTAGGATTTGGCTTTATACAAGGGTCGGGGCTCAAGTGAAGGGATTTGGCCCTCAACCTTAAACCCTAAACCCTGTTTGGCATCTACCGTTCAGGTTTCAGCCACTAAGCTATACGTTCCTGGAGGACAATAGGAGAATGATCCGATTTACAGCCCTTGGGGTGGTCAAGGGCCCGAAGTATTTGGGTTTAGGGTGAACAGCAGAGTAAGGAGGCTTTTTAATTCCTTGCCCCTGATAGCTGGAAGGTCTGGAAGACTACAAAACGGTTCGCTGAGTATAGTGCCCCTGTAGTAGATAGAATATGGCTTTGGGTACATTAAAATAAGATCCCCAGATCTCCATATACCCCATATGCTATCTATGTAGATAATATTGTTGAATCAAAGGCAGCTTCTAAAGCCATTTTTATCGGGGGGGTGGGGTGGGAGAATGTAACGACAAATCAAAGGGGGATTGGGATGGTTTTCCATTATTTGTTATGTGTTTCCATTCTTTCGCGGTGGTTTTTTCATAAAGAGATGTGTCTACAAACAACCTGACAAACATCCAATCAAAATGATGGAGCTCCTTTATTTTCTAGTGCTTTATTGTCTTTTATTCGCAAGGCGGTTGTGAAGGAAATCTTGGCATACGGATGTGCTTTACGTTTGCCATTTCTGTTGTTCAACGCTTTGCTCAAAAGAAGTTGCATCAACACGGTTCCAAAGGAATAATGCTGCCTCCAATACGCTTTATAGAAGGTTTGTTTTAGAAAGTGTTGTGTAACAAAAGAATCGAACGGCAACTCAAATTTGAATTCTGTATTCTGTATTTCTGATATTTATTAAACGGCCTTTCGTTTTGCCTTGACAAGGAAAGTCCTCCCGAATAAGAGACCCCGCGGGCAGATTTTTATTACGGGAGGGGTGGAGGGGGATGTCGTGTACTATTTCGGGGAGGGATTACAACGGTGGAGCATTGCCATGCATTTGGTGGGCACAATCCATGGATGCTTCAGTGCGTTGAGGACTTAGAGACATGTCTCTCACTAATCCCATTATAGCTGCGCGCTATCATAGAGTCGTTGTATTTTCTAGTAAAGGACACTAGAGGCTTGTAATATGGGTTGTTCTCAAAATTATGGGCCCCTTTGGTTATAGATTATCTTACGGCACCTACTACTTAGGAGTACCCTGATGGGACTCTGATTTAGGGAACTGCACGTATACCTGCACGTATACCAATCTAGAAAACCCTAAGCGCTAAACTCTAAACCCTTTAAACCCAAAACCCTAAACCCTATAATTGTTTGATTTTTTTCCTGCTGGGAATCCCTTGGGCTCAAACTTAAGCTTGGGGACGCGCCAGCTGGGTGCCCGTGCATAAGGCGTACGTGAGGCTTATATCTAGGGTTTAGGGTTTTTAGGGTTTAGGGTTTAGGGTTTTTTAGGTACTATAGTCTAAACGCCTCAAAGGGTTATAGAAGGGATGATATAGAACAATTACTAAAAGGGTTATTAAGGGGGATACTAGGAGCTTAGACTGTGGCTCATATATGTGGAGAACTGAATATCTGAACATATATACCAAATACAGATCTCTGTAGAACGGGTATGTAGGGGGAAGCACAATTTACGGGGAAACTACCCACCTGAAAACTCTTTCGATCAAAATACATCGGAATTCGTAGGGGTCTTTCGAAATCCTCCTGTGACATTGGGTGCTTTAGGGTGTAGGGTGTCAATTATTCACATGACTACTTTCCTTGACTCTCTCTTACAAGCTCAAGGGTGCTAACAATACATTGTTCTGGCTGGGGGTATACGGTTTGCAGAGCCCTATTTCAAGCAGGCTGCATGTCCCCCAAGAGAACTGGAGGGTAAGGGTTTAGGAGCTTAAGCCTTTAGGTTTCAGGATGCGTGTGGCGGTCGTGCACGCCTCGAGTTTGAATGTTAAACCTGGTCGGATCCAAAGGTGAACTGCGTGGGCCCAAAGAGTGCGAATGTTCTTGTACCTAAACCTTCCTCCTATTGGTAGGATGTTTAACCCCTATACCCTAAACCCTTAATGGTAGCAGATTGCACTGGGATGGGACGCAGGCCGCAGTAGTGGCATTGGCCGGCTTAAGCTCCACTATTTGGCCTCTCTTATTATTGGTGGTTAGTAGGGAAGAAGGAAATACGAACCATAGCCTAAACTCCTTAAAGGGGGTTATATAGGGGATCATATATAGGAGTACTCTAGGGGTTATTAAGGGGGATACTAGGAGTTTAGATTATGGCTCATATCTGTAAGGCTTAGGTCTGAGGGTTAGTGGGGAATGTGGAAATTTTGCCCCTATAGTGTAAGCTCTATATAGCATCTATCCCTTATTTCCTACCAAGCCCCAGCAAGCAAGATCGCAATTTCGTTTAGTTAGGGTGTCTCGGTCGGGGTTCCCTTGGTTTCCCGGCTTGGGCTCTTTGGGCATCACCTTTGGTGGCTCGAGAACTCCCTACACATGCCGTTTAACGTACAGCAACATGAAGAAGGATTCTACCTTCGGCCTTTGTATAAACATTCTGGACATTTGCCTAGTTCTTGAGAAAAGGGCAAACCTGAACCCAGGTTTGAAAGAACCTTAAACCCTAAACCCTCAAACCACAAAACCCCTGAACCCAGGTTTGAAAGCAGGGTAGGCTCGTCAATGAGGAGAGAAACCGAGCATTCAACTCCTTGAGGACCGACTTGACAGCAAGCACTCCATGAGGGCTCCAAGGACTCAACTATTAGGGCTTTAGGGCTTTAGGGTATAGGGTTTAGGGTAGGTCACAAAATACCATTCAAATTATAGTATTTGGGCCTTAACACTCCGTTAGACCCTTAGGGGCTGTGAACTTCAAGCCGGTTGGTGTTGACGGTTTCGCGCGCCTGCATAGCTTCAAAGGGCCGAAGAATCTCATGTGAGTTTTAGTCTAAACTCCTTAAAGGGGGTTATAAAAGGGATTGTACTGGGGACTACTAGAAGGGTTATCAAGGGGAATACTAGGAGTTTAGACTATAACTCATGGAGGGTCCAAAAAATCCAGGAATTTTAGGAGGGACCCCTGATAGGGA
>CAJNIZ010009860.1:533-12855 GCA_905231905.1 Symbiodinium pilosum
GGGGGGGGGGGGGGGGTCATGTTTTGGATCCTTTTGTTGCTCTGGGTATAGTACTGATAGTATCCATGTAAAACCCTAACATACTATTTCAGGCCCGCAGGAGAGCAGCTTATAGCAAGCAATCCCCAGTACTAAGCCCCCAGCATGTCCAGGAGTTTAGCCGGACGACGCTCTAGCAGTGCCCGAACCTGAATATAAGCAAGGTTTCTGGGTTGCTGTTAAGGAACTCGAGTTAAGATATTATGTTACTATGATAAGGAGACTACATACCCATAATATGGTAATCAAATTAAGTTCCTTCACATCAACCCCACTTTGTTGGCTTGTGCTGGGTTCAGTCAGGGGCATGTTCAGGTGGGTAGTTACCGCGTAAATACCCTGGCACAAGGGCTTACATAATCCTTTTCCTGGACACTAGGAAGATGCAAGGGCTATGGATGCGTATTTCCGGAAAACCACCCGCCTGAAATTTCCTCGATTTACATAGGATTTGGGATGTCGGGCTTCTGCAGGCTTACGTTCCAAAACCCCTGATGGGGAGAATACTTCTGCAAGGAACCCTCAGCACAGGACCGCTCATGTTTGGAACTCTCCCAAGCATGAACTGCACCAATTCCCAGGGATTCAAGGAGCGCCTCCATCACCCTACAGTCAGAGTAGTCTAGAGCAGTTCACTCCTCGTTGTACGCACCTCAACGCATCAGCGCAGGAAGACACTTGAAAGCTCTATCAGAACTTAACCACGGACTCCGCTGATCATGGGTTTCAGCAAAACTGAGCCTCTGAATCTCGCAAATTTCCGTCGCAAGAACTCAAACATTGCCGAATCAACACTGCCCTGAATGTAGTTGCTGTGCTACTCCGTGTAGCCTCCAACAGCACAAGATGAGCAGTGTGGAAGCTGCGAATGCCTCTTTGAAGGTGAGCTCCGTATCGCGGATGCTTCGCTTCTGAGTTCTCCAGCGCCAGTACCTTTTTGCTTGTTCGTCAATACGCATTAGGTGATCTTTGGGGACGACACTGCATAGATGCTGGCTTTACATGCTGCAGCTTATTGCTACAGCGAAACTGCCACAAGTCTTGCCAGAGAATGCCCGAAACAAAAGAACCCCAAGTTCGCGAGGCTCTACAAAACTCTAAACGTGCCAAATGCCCTATCATTCTTTTCATGTTTCTGAAAAGCCCCTCCCTCGATCTTACCTCCCTGTATTCCCCCCCTTGAACCCAAGTCCCACAATCCGCATGGAAGCTGTATGTATTCCCAACCCCAACACTAGCCAACACTGGTAAATAGTACAGACTCAATCTTCTTCAATTCTCAGGCTGCCAGTGGAAGAAGGCCGCGCTGTAGACCATGCAGGTGGTGTCGAACACACCCTCGCAGCTCTGGCGTTGAGGTTTAATCAGGGTTCAGGGCTTTAGCTTTCTTGGGGAAGTCAGCTTGGTTTACTAATAGAGCTTCACAAAAACTGGATGGCGCTTTCCCCAACCAGCGCTTGCACTGCCCCTGTGCCTCTAACAAGCTGGATACTTTTTGGGAGCAACCTCAACGACAGGTTCATACATGGCAAAAAGGCAATAATCCTTCGTCCTGGCATTACAGGAAACGGCCAATACTTCTGGGTATGGAGGGTGTTCTGGCAAGCAGGTCATGCTTCATCTATTCTATGTTGCT
This sequence comes from Symbiodinium pilosum, assembly GCA_905231905.1. Classification (NCBI taxonomy): domain Eukaryota; class Dinophyceae; order Suessiales; family Symbiodiniaceae; genus Symbiodinium; species Symbiodinium pilosum. Next base: position 2,209 of record CAJNIZ010009860.1, read on the forward strand.
GTCAAGGCTTGCTGCGTGTGGCATATTCCGCAGAGATGGTCATTGCTTTTGCCGGCTTTTGGGTATGCATGAAAACCGCAGCAGCTCTGCCCGCCCACTCCCCTCCCAGCTCCGGGCCCGCGAACCATTGCAGAGCTTGGACAGCCGTCCTTCGAGGAGACACTCGACCACCATCCTCATCTGCTGAAAGCCAACAGCGAAACCAAGAAGACTCCCCTCACCATCTGCAGCCCTGCAAATGGAAGACATCGCTCAAATCATGAACTTGTGGCGCGGTCCAAGAGGCTTTGTGATGTTTATGGACACGCAGGCGAGCGGGAAATTGTGCTGCGCATCTTGCGCGAGCAGGTAGGCAGACTTCATGAGGTCGAAGTGATGCGAAAAGAAATAGAACATTTGCATGACGTTCAGGACACCACCGGAACGATTCAAATCCTTACCGGAACTTCAGCACACAGCAAATGCTGGGGGCAGAAACATGCACACACTCTCGTACGCTCTAGGACGGAGCTTCAATTTGCACCAGCGAAGATGCCCGAACCCAAAACACCCAAATCTACGCCAAGGATCGGTTCGAGGATCTCCGCTTTGAAATCCAAGGAGTTCCCAGTGCCTGCCGATCGATGGGCAGACCTTGTTCCTCGACAACTTGCCATACATCGTCCGCAGCATTCGGTGATGTATGATGTCGTTGAAATCCTTGTGTTCAGTTCAAGCTGTGCAAGAATGAAGCATGCCATGCTTGGATAGGTTCCCCTGCCTTCAGCAAGTGTACCAAAATGCACCAAAAATTCGAGCCAGGCATCAAAGTGCGTGACCTTCAGGAACAGGACTAGATCCTTGTCCGCCCAGAACCTGTGCAGTTCTTCTGTGCCGCGATCTTCTAGAGAGAAAAGGGCAAGGCGAAATCCACGGCTGTTTCAACAAATTCTATGGCTATGCTCCTGATTTGGGAGCTCCCGCGGCGTATCCTCTTGCCATGTGCTAATTTCCCAGAATAAAGGAACCCCAATATAGACCCCAAAGTACTATCATCCGCATTATGCGGATCCCCACAGTGGTACCCCCAATTTATTGGGAAACCCCCATCTCCCAGCCCTAAACCCTGTAACCCTATGACCCTATAAACCCAAAGCCTAAACCCTACAAACCCTATAAACTCCAAACCCTAAACCCTATAAACCCTGAACCCTACAACTATCTCTTGCCAAGACTCCGTCGGTCCAGGCCGGGTACTTCAGAAAGAGGCCTTCGCCTCTTCATGAAGCAGCCGCAGGCGCCGAGATCATCCTGCCCCCCCAACTTTAGGGTTTTGGGTTTAGGCTTTAGGGTTTATACGGTTTAGGGTTTATAGGGTTTATAGGGTTTATAGGGTTTATAGGGTTTATAGGGTTTATAGGGTTTATAGGGTTTATAGGGCTTATAGGGTTTATATGGTTTAGGGTTTAGTGTTTCTACGGTTTGATGTTTAGGGTGTATAGGGATAATGCACCATGGGAGGTTCACCGCGAAATAGATGAAGGCAGGTGTATATACATACACACTTATGTGTATATACATATGTATATACATCTATACATATATATATATATACATATACACATATATATATATATGTGTATTACATGTTTTCTTTATTTTCGCAGGTGCTGGGAAACATGCATACTTGTTCGCTTGGCTTGCGGTGGCTCAGACATGAATGTCGTTTCGCTGGAGTTCAGGAATGAATACTAAGGCTAATAATAATACAAATAATAATAATAATAACAATAATAAGAAAACAATAACAATAATAGCTTCGACACCGTTTCTCAGGAGTCTTAGATGGATTGTTTCGGACTCTCTGATTTTACATATCAGATGCTGACTGACTGTGCACAGCGCCCTACGTGTCATTCTCAACTACCACATTACATGATGAATCCCTTCAACGCAACTGGCCGTACAAGTTCAATGACCGGCATAAGCTGGAGCGCTATGTAAAGACACGGTTCCGCATTATCTGTGTTCAGGTTCTTTCACTCGAGAACCATCACTTTGTCACCCAGAAAGAATGGTTTCAAGAGCAATCCTCGATCATATCTTCTCGCATCTGCCGCAGAGCAGCAGGATCTATCTCCAGCTGGAGTAACCTCGTATGAGGTGCTCATCCGTCACGGTGCCAGGGTGGGGGGATGATGGAGATCCCTCTTAGGGAAGGAACGAGTAGGGGCTAGTCTGAGACATTTCATGACCAACTTTCCTCTAAAGCCGCTTTAGTGATTCTAGAGCCGCAAGCAGCAGCTACCGCATTGCTCCACGATTTGGCTTGCTGATAAAGTCTATTCTGTCATTTGTGCCGAGGGCCTAGAACAACAGCATCACAATCACATGAGCATACAGCACCGGATAGCAGCCGGCTTCATGGGAAAGGGGTGAAAGTAGGAGGAAACTGCACAGGAGCGGAACCGGCATGGGCAACATGTTGGCATCAGCGACAGCAGCAGCAGCAGCAGCAGCAGCACGCCAGCTCAGGACAGTTGTCTCAGGCCCTTTGCTATGCTTTCTTGAAATCACGGATCAAGCTGGGCAGCCACTGCGTGAAGTCTTTGTAGCCGAGAGGTTGGCTCAGGACATCCTGTGCGCATTTCAGCCTCTGAAAGCTTCCCTAAAAACAAACTTCCTTGCTCTACACCTCAGCCTTGGGGTTACACGTTCGGAAACATGATGCAAAATCTGTTTGGGTGGTCTCGAGAAACTTCAGAGAAAGGAGTGCGGTCCTGTGAGACGGCCACGACGCCTTTGGACTCGCGTGCGTTTGCTATGAGCTCATCGGTTCGACGGGCGATCTCGTCCCACTCCTTGTCCAGACTAACATCCTGCACAGGTCGATGATTGTTTCTGCCCCAGACAGCAGAATGGCTTACCAGTTCTTAGTAGGGAATAAGGGAATGCATTATATAAGGAAGTACTTAATAGGAAATAAGGGAATACATTATATAAGGAATTATGTAGGGATCATGTTCCCATATTCCCTACTAACCAACAAAGTCTGGGCAGTCCTCCTCTTCAGCCTCCCTGTTGCATGTGGAGCCGTTCCCAGGAGAGTTGTTCTGTGGAACAGGCTCCCTGCATCATGCGCAGTAGTAGACATGGAAACCAAGGTTTGGAAAGTTACTCCAGCAGCGGCTCTCCAGAGTCAAGTTTCGGATCCAGTTCTGCCTATGGGCTCATGCAAGTGCATAATACCAGCCCAAACAAGAAGCTCACCGCGGCAACATCTTGCGGTGCGTAAGTGCTGGAAGCGACCTTTCGCCCTCATCAGATGGCAATCCGCAAGTTGAAGCTAATAGGCCAACAGTTACGCGAGTCGAACTTTGTGCCAGCGAATGTCAACCTACCTCTTACCGCGCAAGCCAGGCTTGACCCGTTGGCTCCTCCTCTCTGTGCTCTCCTGCATAAGGTTCGCCAGCTTGGAAACCTCATCTTATCTCATCTTCGATTTTGGGAAGAGGACTTAGCATCAGATCAGAGCACGCTGGAACCAAGACATTCCTCTATAGACTAGACCCTGAAACTTGATATGTCATGCCATGCACTGAACAAGCAAGACACAGCTGGCACAGCAAGATTCCGCGCGGAGGAGGCCGGAGGCGCTGCGGCTGGTGTGGCAGCTGCGGCCTGCAGCATGAACAAGCGTTGAGAGAGCGCTCACCTGCTGCTGTTGTACTCCTCCAAAACTGCTATTGCTACTGCTGCTGCTGCTGCTGCTACTGCTACTGCTGCTACTGCTGCTGCTACTTCTGCTGCTGCCTGCTGCTGCTGCCTGCTTTTGCTGCTGCTGCTGACCGCTGGGCGCCCAATGGGACCACGACCACCACCGCCGCCGCCGCCGATACTTGCTGTCACTGTGGTGTCAGTGGTGGCGGCGCGGCGGTGTCAATGGCACTGGCAACGGCAGTGACACCAATAGCAACAGGGGAGTTTGCTGTCATCGACTGGGCAATGCCCCGAGGAGTTTATGTTGCAGTGCTAGTGGCCGCAATGACGATGGTGGTTGCGCTGATGATTATTATGTTATGTTCATCATCCTTGACCACTTACATATTTGGAATCCCTGTTGGGTTTGGGATCTAGGGTGTGGGTGTTGGAGGGTAGGGATTTAGGCTTTAGGGACTAAAGCTCGAAGAGCTTACAACCTCCTCCCTTGTAGACAGCTCCAGTTCAAGAATAAATCTAATTGACAAATTGGGATCTTAGGAGACACGGTCTCCTCAAGGGAGACCTCTGAATACTGTAGATCTGTAGACAACATAACTAGTAGAGCTTGGCAATCACACGTTTCCAGGTCGAACACCTCCATAATTTGCAAGCCAACCCCAAACCCCGCACTCGCCACAACAACCGCAAGCCATTGAAACCACAGAGCCCAGCGAGCTCCCGAAAGTCGGCCATAGAAATGTGTCGTCCCTTTGTTTTGGGTTCAGTTCTTCAGAATGCCTCAGGCCGAACTACCCCATTCGTCAGTGTGCTTACAGACCTGAAACAGCATCGCCTCTGAATCTCTCCAAAACACAACCCAAAACCCCAAAACCCTCCCTGAAACTCCATAATCCCACCCGTGAGGCCTGGCTGCGGCTCAGCGGCCCCGCTGGTTCAGAGGCCTCGGCTCTTATGCAATTGGTCAGTTGTGCTATTCGCCCTTTTCTTTTCACGTGGCGAAATGTAACTAATTAACCGATATTGCTAGCGTCTTTTTAATCGTTCGCTCTTAGTACTGTTATTCGTCCACCTTCTGCCCCGCGGAAAGTGCTGTTGTGATTCTTTGGCGCTCTCTGTAGCGTTGCTGTTCCGGCGGGGGATGCCTAAAACACTCCTTGTGTTGGTCAATGTTGGTCATTCGGCACCTTGACACGCAAGATGCGTGTGGAAAAGGGTTGCTCCGCTGTCAGTTCAAGGAGCCACAATCCTTTGACTGCTGGCAGCTGCAGCATCAGCTGCCACTCGCGGCTTCGGAGCCTTGGCAACAAAGCAAGGCGCATATTGAGTGAGGAAAAGCACAAGTTGCATTGGAAAGATTATCCCTTCCCCTGTGTGAGCTTGCGGCAGGCTCGGGCACAGGTTCCACAACCCGTTGCGCCGGTGTCGGCGCCTGCGAGCGGAGCAGATAGATCGATGAAGGGTCTGGCATCAGAGGCTGCATGGCCGTAGCTGTGACAGTGAAGAGGCATAGTCTTCAAATGGGACATGGTGACAAGGAACCGCTGACGCATCAGCGCCGTCCTCGTGAATTGGGCCGAGGATGTCTGCAAACATCTCGTCGATGGCACTCTCTCCAGGAGAAGGTTCCTGGTTGGTACATGTTAGTCCTATTAGGGTTTACGGTTTAGGATAAGTGGACCTCGAAGAAAAGAAAGTGACTCCAGAGTTCCAATGAAATCGCCTTAGGGAATCCAGGACTTAGGTCATCAACAAACACAGGGGGCCCTTAGTTTTAGTCTCAAGGGGACTCTACTTTCTCCTGGCCATTAGAGGAGGCTGATACGGCGCCACGAAACTCGGAAGTCTTGAGACCAAGTGATAAGAACGCGTCACAGGAACCTGCCTTGTGGCGGGTTTCAACTTCTTCTTAGGCGTCGTTATCAGAACATTTAAGGTGCCGCGCAGTCTGATGATTCACCTTTCTACCCGAATGTACAAAAGCGCCCCACGCTCTCCTGGTCTCGACTGGCCCTTGGCGCCGGCGATACCTGGGAGGTCTCCAAATTCTCAACAAAACTAGCGTAACCCTTCCGATCTCTGCAAACAAACCCTGATCAGGACCATCTACACATGGCTGAACCTTCTCAACTCTGCTAACCATAACCTTGGACACGGACCTCCAATCCCCCTCTGCAATCCCTGGATCTTTGAGGATACCCCAGGAAAGATGGCACATAGGCCAGCATAGGACCCCAGGAGGCCCTGAATTTTTTCAGTCCCCACCTGAGGCTCCCATGGTTGAGGCGCCGAAGCTGAAAAAGTGCCCACAGCGAAGGTGACCTGAAAAAAGCAGTCTGCCCTGAAGTAGTTCTACTGTACGATCACGTTTACTAGTATCAGTCATTATAACGTAGGAGGACCCCCCACCCTGTAATAGTGACTATAACGGATAATAGGGATTACATTAGGGTCCTATTATATCCCTATTCTACCACTATTACAGGGAGGGGGGTCCTCCTAAGTTATAACTAGTGCAGTAGAAGTAGTACAGGCAGACCTGGCAGTGGCAGTGCACTGAAGCCGGCTGTCACGGTGGTGACAATACCAATAGCAGTGATACTGATAAGCGCAACACTACTAGTCAAACGATTATTTTCAAGTACTTTCCTATCCTTCTGACATATAGAGGACCTCGTGGTGGGGTGTGCATATATTCTATGTATTATATGTGTGTGTGTATGTATGTATGTATGTATGTATGTACGTATGTATGTATGTATGTATGCATGCATGCATGCATGTATGTATATATATATATATGCACGCACGTGCATTCTCAACTCTAGGGCAAGAAAGGGGCCATCAGGCAACATAGGTTCAAGCCAATAACGTGTTCTTCTTCTGGCCGGTTGTGACATTCACGTCAAGCCATTGCAAACAATGCCTGACACCTTGAATTAAATCAATGATTTTGGCAATCCTGTTGCTGCAAGCTATCGACATGCAGCTGCACATGCAGCACCAGTTGCGGTTTTTTGACCTAATTGGTAGCCCACAGAAATCAGCCAAAGCATGATGCAGCGAGCGCTGCCAAAATTGATTGGTGCGGTGCACAGGACGGATCCCTCTTTTGATGCCGTCCGCCGCATCGTGTCGCCGCAGATCCGTTGCCGAAGAACGCCGAAACCATTAGCCTTTGCTCGGGACGTGGATCGTACTGTCCGCGTCGAACGCTTGACGATAAACAACGTCCCAAAGGTGTGGGTGGTTAAAATTGCGTGGTGCACCGCATAGGACGGACCCCTCTTGTTGATGCAGTGCGACACATCTCGTCGCCGCGAATCCATCGCCGAAACCACTGTCGGGACATAGCCCGCCCTCAAAGAACGAAGAAGGCGTTGGTACAGATGGCGACCTGTACCCGGCACGGCAGCCCGACAAATGAAGTAGCCGTCGCTTCCATCTTTGCTGCGGCAGCCTCGTGCACCGATGTGAAGGCAAGCCCCATCAATGAGGAGGAGGCTGTCGAAAGGCCACCGCCGCCTGCTGCATTTCAGCTGTCCACACCGCCACCTCCGTCTGCAGGCAACACAACGGCGATGGTAGCTGCCGAAGACGGCAACAACGAAGTTGGGGTAGTCGCTATGACTGAGCAAACAGTGAAGGGAAGCAGCAACAGTCAACGGCGCCAAGCTGCAGATTTCGGTGGTACATCGCACACATATTCATCCGCACATGCCTGCATGTGCTACGCCCCGTTTTCTGCTGCCACCATCACAACTTTCCCCTCGTCATCATCCGAAACATCATACCAATCAACGAAGGAGAAACTGCTCATACCAGTATGACTAAGAAAATGACAATGGCCGTACTAACATGTACCAACTATTCAACAACGGCGCAAGATTGCACACAACCCCAGGGAGCAAGCCTCAGCGGTTCGGCTGCCTCGGCTTGGCGTGGCCTCCATTTCCAACTCAATGGGTCCTTCCTCCTCAAGGAGTCTTGCTCAGGCTTCGGTGCCTACATTATCATACTGGCGTCGCGCTTCCCAGGGTTGTTTCTGTTGAACGACCTGAATAATGAGACCGAGCTTTTGCTGGTGCTTCTGCATGTCTTCCAGATACACTATGCAGATACGTAGCCTTTGAACGCGCGTCAGATCATAGATGCAAGCCGCCCTTTCACAGACCCAATCCCTTGTTCTATGGGAGACAGGACACTGGCCCCTACCCAATAGCTCGGGTGCAAGAGCTCGTGAAGATCTCACCCCGTCGCTAGGAAGATGGCCAGTCCTCTGGTTCAAGGATCTCCCCGGCTTCGTCAGGTGATCTCGGGAGCGCTTCGGGGCTTGGCTGCAGGCTTCGGCCAGAATCCTCCAGTGTGGCGGCATGGGCAACTGCCATCTCCGCCACTGCTTCTGCTCCAGCCTGCCACCCAGGCGCTGACATTGCTTCTACGCTTTAAACTTCACACGGCACCGCTTCTTACGCATGCCTCCTCCTGTTGTTTCTTCTACTTGGTCCTTGTGTTCTACTGCAGAAGCTCCCAGGCCTTTGGCTGGGGCTGGGAGGAGGCTTCCGCCGGGCCCTGGGGCTCGAAGGCAGCGCGGGCAGACGCCTGAAGGCGAGGTTTAAGGATAGCAGTCTTCGGGATCTGAGGGAGGACTCCAGGCTTAGCCCAGGAGTCTGGCTGCCTATATAACCCTACATAATCCTGTATAACCCTACATAATCCTATATAGCCTTATAAAACCCCGTAGAAAAAGCTCGCCCGGCCTGCTGCGGCGAATCTGACTCTGAGCTGACTTCCACCTCAGAGGCCTCATCAGAGGAGCTTCAAACAGAAGCGGCGGGGTGGCAGTGGGTAATGGTATATAGTCCCCGCTTAAGTAGATAGAATATGGGTATTATACTATGTGGCATGGACCTTTGTGTTCTATTTGGCGAAGAGTTTGTTTAACCTAAAATCCTTAAGAAAACACTTACTTCAAAGCGAGCGGCCTTGCACGCAGCATATCGTCCAAGGCATACAACGGCCCTTCACTACCCATGTAATGTTCCATAGCGAAGACAAAATATTAAAGTTTTCTGCTTGCTTTGGTAGCGTGTTTTTTGAGATTGCTTAATCCAAAAACTGCGGCAAATGCAGCTTGCCAGTACACAGCATGCACTTGCAAACCGCCAACGACATGTGCTGGGAACACGCATGCAGCAATATTTTTTCCGTTCCCGGCACAAGGTCTCACCCACGTGGCAGCTGCAGCTGGCCTGCGGATGTAAAAATAGTTTTCGATAGGGGTGGATTTTTTAGCGTTGCCTCTTAGCCTTTCCCGTTGACTCCATATCGACATCGAGCATGCAGGATACCTGCACATGTAAACTAAACATTAATTTTGTGAAGTATGGATTTTTTCATTTTGCCTCTACGCCACCGCCCGCCTTCTACTCCATCTCGACATCGAGCATACAGGATACCTGCAGATGTAAACATTAATTTTGTGAGGTATGGATTTTTTCATTTTGCCTTTACGGCATTGCCCGACAAGTTGACCATCCAGGCCTGATAAACAGAAAATTAAAATGTATCAAACACTGGGTCCGGGCGGTTTTGTCCAGGTCGGCTGTATCAATACATCTCGTCCACCTGCAATAAAAAACAGATAATAGTGCGGTGAAAGAAAGACTAAAAGAGCAAGCCGCTTCTTCTGCTTGATAACGGCTTCCTTAGCACGAGTAAAAACTCGAAAGCTAAGGAAAAAAGACTCTGAGCCGAGCACTGCCTGGATTTCCGTGCTCGCGCCCTTCCCCTGCAGAATTATAATTCTAGTAAGAATACATTAATTTCCTTTAAAAAAAAAAAGATGCCTTCAAGATCGTCAACAAAGCCCTGACCTGAGTGCAAACTTTACTGCTGAGTTCAAAATTTGATGCTTCTGAGTAAGCGAGTAATTAAGGCAGGAACGTTATGTCTTAGCAAGGACTTTCGCTCAGCCGTCATAGCATCGCGTGACCTGATATATAAGCGGTAACTGCTTTTAACTTTTTTTTGTTGCCATTGGGTGCAAGGCTCTTTCATCCCGGCTAGCACCCACTGCGGTGGCGCGTACTCTGGCTGTTGCGGCCTTATGTGTTTATGCAGCAAGTACGAAGACTCAACTTTTTTTTTTACCTGCACAGTATAAAATGTAAGTTCAAAACTAATGATGCATAAACACTAAGGTCTGCGCTTGAGCGCGCGAGCAGTCACGGGCTCGGCTTGAGTCTCCTGACAGAAATTTAGTAAGAATTAAACTTGTTTAAAACAAATGTTAAGGCTTCGGCACTCTCAGCACTGTCGTAGCAGCCGTCGGGTCCGCTGTCCTAACAGATATTGAAAATTCTTACTTAGACTTGTTCAGACAAATATTAAGGGTTCGGCAGCAACCGCACCAGCCGCGGAGTCCACTTCAGCTTCCTGACAACAGTTGTGACTTTTTACGTAAATTTGTTTAACACAAATGTTAAGGCTTCGGCACTCTCAGCACTGTCGTACCAGCCGTCGGGTCCGCTGTCCTAACAGATATTGAAAATTCTTACTTAGACTTGTTAAGACAAATATTAAGGGTTCGGCAGCAACCGCACCAGCCGCGGAGTCCACTTCAGCTTCCTGACAAAAATTGTGACTTTTTCGGTAAATTTGTTTAACACAACTGTTAAGGCTTCGGCACGCGCAGACCGGCCGTACCAGGTCACCTGTACATGTGCCAAGTACATACTCCTTAGTTGAAACAGTGTTAAGGGTTCGGCAAGAGTCACGGAGTCAGCTTCCGTCTCCTGACAACAATTGAAAATCCTTAATTAAACTTGTTTAAAACAAATGTTAAGGCTGCGGCACTTGCAGCAAGGCCGTGCCACGAGTCGGGTCCGCTGTCCTCACAGATATTTGGAAGTCTTACTTATACTTGTTTAAGACAACAATTAAGGT
>CAJNIZ010009862.1:0-12854 GCA_905231905.1 Symbiodinium pilosum
AAAACAAGGGTTTTAGAACAACCCCCACTTAATAATCATGTACTTGCCCAAAACCTGTACTATAATTACTATTACCCCAAACCCAAGTACCTAATTATTGGGTACTTGGACCCTCCGGGTTTGGTTCTCTATTTGAGGGGATGAGGTGACCAACCCTATACTCCATAATCCCTAAACCCTGATTGCTTTCTAGGGTTAAGGGTTTAGACGTCAGGGTTTAGGGCGCAGGGTAAAGGATTTAGGGTTCAGGGTTTAAGTTTCAGGGTTTGGGGTTTATGGGGTCTACGGTTCAAGATTTAACGTTTAGGATTCAGGGTTTTGGGTTTTCCAGAATTCAGAAAGCTCTCCTTTGTGCCCCAAAGCTCTGGGATTCTAGGCGCCATATTGTAAAAAAGATTCGGGCCCCCTGTCCAATGCGGTCCCTGATATTCAGGGTACCCCAAAACCCTACGGTCCAAGAACCTAATAATTATATACTTACCCAAAACCTGTACTACAAATACTATTACACTGAAGCCAAGTACCCAATTATTGGGTACATGGACCCTCTGGGAAAGTGAGCAAGCTCCCCATATTTCCAATACCTAAACCCATATCCAAACCCTAAACCCTAAACCCTAAACCCCAAACCCCAAACCCATATCCATACACCCCGAGCCCCAACCAGAGGAGTCCCTCTACCACCCAAGGACGTCTCAAGACCTCAGTAGGCAGCTACCTGCTTTGAGAGGCCTGAATTAAGTTACATCTCCTCAATAATCTTTTTTAATTACAGCCTGAACGGTCTCTCTTTGTCAGTGGGTTCCCAACCCATGGGCAATCATAGAATCCAACGCCAAAACCTTCATAATGACTAATTTCCAAGCCTTTCCCTAAACCTTACACTGCGTAGTTCTGTAAACCCTCAACCCCAAACCCTTAAACCCTAAACCCCTAAAACCCTAGACTCCAAAGTCTTTGCTCCTTTGCTCGGATCTTCGGGACTCTCGAACCTGGCCATACGATATGAGGGAGTTTTCGCAATCGTGTAAAGGGGGGTGATACTATGAGGACCAAATTAGATGTAACATGGGGATTTTGGTGACTCTTTGCCACTAAAACAAGGACCCTATGACTATCATGCGCGACTCTTGTAGGGCCCTTCTTATAGGGGCTGGGTCACCCAAACCGTTTTGTTCTGCTGCATGAATTTGAAAGGGATATCGTAAGGGACTCTCTACAGCGTTTGTAGGACTATGCTTGGCGTCTAGGCAAGCGATTCTCAAAACAGGGGGTGGGTTAAGCAAGTCACATATCATAGGGGTCCCTACTGAGGATTCTGCCAGTGTCAATATATTTTTGAGAAACTTCATACATGATAGTGGAAATGTTGCAATATCTGAGATCCCCAGCGCATTGTAATGCCCAGGGCATAGGACGCTTAGGGAATGTACCGTGGCGCAAGATTTCCTAAACCTCAAACCCTAAACCTCTTAACCCTAAACTCTATGGTCATGCCGCAGGTTGTTTATGACAAGTCTCAAGGGGAGTTGACGTTTTGGCATACCAGCCTAAATTAAGTCGTTCTTTCAGGGTCTAGGGTTTAGGGTTGCCGTAATCCCTCGATGAGACATCATGCCCGTCCGGCTTGGAAAAAGGAACCTCACGTATTCCTGCACGAGGAGAAGGTCCGCGAGGTAAGGTTCGACCTGACTCGCGACCTAAGAAGAAACGGCATTCGCGGGCACCCACTGTAGCGGACTCGGCCAGAGCGCGTCCTCGAGATTGCGCACGCGCTGCGCGGCCCCAGCGACGGATTCGTCTCTTTGTGGCCCGGCCAAAAGATACCCGAACGGCCAACCAGCAACAACCGTAAAATTCTCGGCGTCAGGATCGGCTTCCTCATCCGGAGCCCCCCCAGGTCAAGGTTCCTCCGCCATTGACCTTCATTAAAACTAAATCCACATAATACATCAGCCTATCTTTGACGTAACGATCTACCCTAAACTCGAAACCCTAACGCCTTGAATTAGTAGTAGGGAGGGGGGTCGAAGAGGCCATGACTCATAGCGAAGCTTTTCTCAAACTTGCCACGACATGATCCTGATTTGGGAATTAGGGTTGGGTTATATAGTCCCCCTTAAGTAGATAGAATATGGCTTTGAGTATTGTCTAGAGATCCCCATATACCCCATATTCTATCCACTGAGGGGGAATATAGGATCAACATGCGAGATTGAGGTGCTGGTCTTCTGCTGGGGCAAGACAGGCCCCAATCGGCCATAATCCTCACAATTAAGTCTCCCCAAAAAAGGGGCTGTAATTTTTCCACTAAGAAACGTTCTCTTAGAGTCTAGGGCTCCCAGTTACCTAAATAATGGGAACTGGGTTCTATATACTCTATAGTTACATAGCCCGGTAACCTACTATTTAGGTAAAAGGGACCCCTAGGGGAGGGTTCAGCCTTCAGGGTGTGCTGGAGTATCAACCCGTCACCCCGTCCATCGGGTCGATGCCAAAAAAAGAAATTCTAGCTCCTTCTTGTTGACCCCCGTGTCCGAACCGACATGACTTCCGAAATGGACCCTACACCCGAAATCCTGAAGGTTTAGGGTTTAGCCCTAAACCCTAAACCCTTTAGGGTTTAGAGTTTGAAGCCGGCTTGGGGTTTTAAACCTGCTCTTCATGGAGCTCCAGAATCTATACCTCGGAATGCAGACCCTTGACTCATCGGTGGTGAGTGGGGAATGGAGCAATGGATTTAGGGTTTAGGGGTTTAGGGATTTGGGGGTTGAGGGGTTTAGGGTTTAGGGTTAAAGGGTTTAGGGTTTTGAGGTTTTGGGATTTAGGGATTTAGGGTCAGGGGTTTCAGGGTTTAGGGGTGGAAAGGTTTCAGGGTTTAGGATTCCAAGGATTAAGGTTTAAGGGTTTAGGGCTTTGGATGCTTATAGTCGTCCCTGTAACCCTGTCATGGTGGCCCCTATATTAGAGAAAGAGTCTAAACTCCTTGAAGGGGGGATATATCGGGAATTCTATAAGGGAGTATTTTAGGGGTTATTCAGGGGGATACTAGGAGTTTAGATTATAGCTTATAAGCTACAGTCAACATTTCCTACATCATCTGATGGACATGGGTTCCGTCTTAAGGACTACATTAAGGAAACTACAAGAAGGACCCCTATGTGCACTGTTGAGGGCCGGTTAAAGGCAAATATTGACAGTAGCTCCTAGTCAGTGTACCATACAGATACTCAGGATCCTTTGGGAAAGGCTTCAAGTCCGAGCTGCGTTAGCCCGAAGACCAGTGAGGCGTGGCTGCCAGCTAGCAGCTGTGGGATCGCCACCTGCAAAAAACCCTTAACCCTAGGTTTAGGGTTCACGGCTTTAGGGTTTGGACCCCCTGGAGTTGGATAGTACACGATACCTGTGAACTAAGCCATCATAAACGTGTAACCCTTAGAAGTAGGTTCCCTAATACCAAAACAGCCGTCGGCCCCCTGCTCACTGGCTTGATCAACATCATCCCCTAAGACTAAACCCCCCCCCATCATCCCAGAAATTGGTCTCCCTCAAAGACCTCATATATTGGATGCACATTTAATCCTGGGGTTCGGAGGGATTAATTTTCGCATGAAGGGATTGACTACTTGAAATGGGTGCCTGGGGTGGTGTCTCAGGCGCAAACACTCACGACGTATCGCTACAAATGACTTCGAAACAATATGGGAATGGCTTTCCCCTTCTCCTGCCCTGTGCCCAGATATGATCCCTGTGCGCTGAACAGCATACCCCTTAACCATGTACACTAAAACCTACACCCTAAGAACACCACTGCATGGTACAGCTCCTCTTGTGCGGCACGAACGCGGTTTAGGGTTTAAGGTTTCCCTCATGAACCTCTGGGGGATTTCCACGAGCAACCCAAAGGCCTATCCGGAAATTCTACCTTTCTCTGAACAGCTCGGTAGGTAACTTTGGAGTACAGTTTTGAGGAGACATGGTGGTTTCCCCAAATTTGGGTGTATTTGACGTCCAACCCACAAATCTACAATAGTAGGCATGTAGACGGTCTAGCTACGGCGTCAGGGTCATGCTATCCATGCCATAGACAAGTACCTGGAAAATGGGTTGAGAGTTTAGAATTGAGGGTCATACGTAATTAGCTTGGTAGAGAGGCCTAAAGAACTTTTCCAAATCACTTGGAGCTTGCCTCCTCGGCTAACGCAGCACGATGCCGAGTTTAAAATTTACTCAAGGGCTCCCGGGATTCTGTAGACTACGCAAGAAGAACCTCCTTTAGAAGGTTCTGGGTACTTTTGAGGGACCTGGAGTTAGCTGTTGTGGTACATACCCCCTTAACAAGCCCATTTCACATGGAATGTAAACCTTGATAAGTGGGTTCCCTACGTCAATGGAAATCCGAGGGTCCCACAAAGTAGGACTCTATACTTAAGGGACTCTACTGGGAACCTCAAACCGGGAACCCCAAGAATATAGTAGGTATATAATAGGAATATGCCTACCAGGGTCCTTATATTCCATTATATTCCTGCTATATTCTTAGGGTTCCCTTTTTGGGGTTCCCAGTAGAGGTCCCTTTATATACAGGGTTCTGAGGCAAGGGTTGAAATTTAAAATCGTCGGCCTCAAGTATGGGCCCTTACATGATCCTCGGGTCTCTACTTGGAGGTTCATGGGGCATAGAAACTGCATATATCCGGCCTTATTCAACCCTAAACCCTAACAAAAACCTGCGGTAGAATTTTCAGGAGATGACGGTGACTCTTATAACCCGCAAGAGGAAATAGGGGCTTCAGGACAATCTATTGATATTCTACTGTAGTTCAGATTGTCCCCCTAACTGGCCTTATAGAGGTTGCATTCTTGCCAGTTGTACTAAATCCCATGAACCTTTAAGTACACATTACATATCCTTTGTAGATCCCTGTTTCTGTACCCTTGAGAACCAAAAAAAAGACACCAGAGTATTCCTAAAAGGGATACGGCCCATGTTGGGGGCAACCCTACACCCTAAACCTTAGCACGTTAGGGGCCCACATGTCCAACCTCAGAGCAGTTTTGGGTTTAGGTTTTTAGGGTTTAGGGTTTGGGGTTGGGGGGTGGCTAGGTGCGGACCCTTGCATAAGGCTAAGGGCCATGTCAAGCGTGTATGTCGGAAAAAAACTTACCTGAACATGTCTTGGTTCTTGGGTTGCGCATAACCTTAGGCATCTACGTACAGAAATAAGACCTACTTGGGCCCTGACAGTTCATAAGTAGTACCTGCTTTGGGCTAGTTGGACGCCTACGGTAAGACAGGTTTCGGCACCACGGTCGCTAGCGTACCGTTGCATTGCTTGGACTTCCAGAAGCAAAAGTGGAGTAATTCTTGCGGGTGGGCAGAACCTGAATGAACTTAATTAAGTTGACTACTATATCAGATCATTTCGAAATTCCAAGTTCAGGTAGATGACGAGGGTCATGTAGGCAGCGTTCTGCCTTTCAGCAGTAACTTGCTGCGAAGGAAATGGAACTGATGAGGCATCGCAGACATACGAACAGCCAACATCCGTCCACCGGCAAGCTCGTCGCTTTGCGCGCACGGATTATGGATCCAATCAAGGGGAGTAAGCGCCTTTGCTCGAGCTTGAGAGCCCTGTCAGTTGGCGGAATATTCTTGAATCATGTGCGCCACCTCCGGCGAGCCTCGACGATTTCTGGGTAAATGTGCAAGTGCACACCAGAGAGCTGAACAGCAAAGGCGAATCCATTGCTTGACAGCTTTCGGACTTGAAAACGCGCGAACTTGCAACCTCTAAACCCTTCTGAACTCAAAACCCTACCTGGACCCCTAAAGTTTGTAGAATTATAGCCTTTTGGGGTTGTTTTTAGGTGAGTTTAAGGCTATTATTTTACATACTTTTGTGGTTTAGGTAATCCTTAGACTGGTTAAGCTGAAGCTCTCAACCTTACACCAAAGGTGGGGCTGTAGAATCCCCAGCAAGGACCCTAACAATCCCCATTCAATGCCTCTGCAGCCCTACAACTTCTGGAGGAACTCTTGCAGCACTTTAAATACCTTCGACCCAAAACCCTAAACTCTACCTAGGCCCCAAAAGTATGTAAAATAATAGCCTTTATGGCTATTATTATGGGTTTAGGGCTATTATTTTACATACTTTTGGGGTTTAGGTAGTATTTAGGGAATTCGATGCAAGTTGTGCATTTTTTTCCTTCATCCTCTGTGGGGTCCCAAAGGCGCCATTCCATGAGAATTGTTTCATCCCTGAAGCCCATAAGCCCTAAGCTCTAAACTGCACCCTAAATCCCGAAACCTCTGCACCCGAAACCCTAAGCCTTTAAACCCCTAAATCCCCTAAACCCTAAACCCCTAAGCACCTAAACTCCAAACCCTAAACCCTCCTCGGCCTCGCCTGTGGCGCCTTGCGCCATGTGAAGAGCGGAACGCTCTTCGGGGACCACTCACCTGTCCAGTCGAAGGCCCAGACCCCGAATGTCCGGGTTTGAGGTTTTGGGCCTAGAGCGGTTAAGACGGTTTAGAATTCAGGGTAATAAGTCTAGGGTTTAGGGTAATAAGTTTAGGGTTCAGGATTTACGGTAATACGATATAATTCAGGACGCGGGATTTGGGAAGTAGTAATTCTATTACATGTTTTGGGGACGTATATGAGGTTTAGGTACTTAGGGAGAATATTGCCCCAGAAAGCCCAGTACCCCTGAGCTAAGGAATATATGCCTTAAATCGTGATAGGAATCCAAATATGGTTTGAGGTATGTTGCTGAATCAACACCCTAAACCCTAAATCCTAAACCCTATATTGGGCTCTAAGGGTTCTCTATAATGTTTCAGGGTTTCAGGCTTTTGGCTTTATTGTTAACTGCCGCCCTGTCCTTTTCGTCTTCTCCTCGAGAAATGCCATTGTCTCGGGCTTGTTCTTGCAATAGTCACGCTCCCTCACTACTCCCTTATGCACAAGGAAGTCAAGCCCCAAACCCTAAAGCCTAATTGAACCTATAGCCCCCCTTAAGTACATAGAACATGGGGTATATGAGCATCTTGTCATAATATACCCAAAGCCATATTCTATCTACACACCCTAAACCCTAAATAGTAGTTTCCATTTTACTTTCCATTATCCCCATAAAACCCAAAATCTTATGAGAATATACCCAAAGCCATATTCTACCTACTTAAGGGGGACTACAAACTTCAACTTTGGGCCTGAAACCCTAAAGCCTACTTGAGCCTCAAGCCTCAAACCTTGAACCTCAAACAGTACCTGGACCCCAAAAGTATGTAGAATTATAGCCTTTTGGGGCTGTTTTTAGGTGTGTAGGGCTATTATTTTATATACTTTTGGGGTTTAGGTAATGCGTAATCACAGCCTTAACCTTGAACCTCGAGCCTTAACCCCTAAAGCCTACTCAAACCTGAAGCTTGAACCCTGAACCCACAATGCGTGCGCCTTGGCCGCAAGCGGTCTTTGCCGCAACCTGCAGAGCAAACAAATCGCGGGTTCTAAGGTTGGGTTTAAGGATTACCTGCGGGTTTCCCAAAATGAGGGGGACCTTCAAAAGTATTTTGGGGTCTATAGGGGTCCACCCACTTGGGGAAAGTGCCACCTGGACCCAAAAAAGTAGGGAAAAACAATGATCCCACCACCACCCGAAACAGCCAACAGAAAGCAATTACTCTGCATACTTTGGGGGTCCACCTAGGTGCCATGAGAACCAAACTCTAAGGGTCCAAGGACCCAAATAATTGGGTTCCTTCAAAGGGGTTCTAGGGGGATATATGGGGGTTTAGGGTTTATAGGGTTTAGGGCTTAAGGGTCCAAGGACCTAAATAATACGGTTTTAGGGCCCAAATACCATCAATATTATGGTATTTGGGCCCTAAAGCCCTATTATTTGGGTCCTTGGACCCTTAGGGAAATGGAAAGAACATGAGACATGAAATGGAACGTGGTTATGTAAGCTGTCGTCTAAACTCCTCTAAAGGGTGTTTTACAAGGGGTTATATACGCGACAATTATAGGGGCTATCAAGAGGGATACGATGAGTTTAGAGTATAGCTCATGCGGAGAAGTGTAGGTAGTACTGTTGGGTTAGGGTTTTTACATATAAACGGTCACAATGGGATGCCAGGCGGCTCAGTAACGGGATAAGGCGTATGACCTATCAATTGGCTTCAAGCAGCTAAAGTTATCCCCATCCTCCTCTTTAATAACTCCCAAACCCTAAAACCTAAACACCCTAAACCCTAGACACCAAAACCCTAGACTAACTACTGTTGATACTAAAAATCCTGCATGACTTTAGTATACTATAGTACCATTAGTCCCAAGGTTTAGGGTACTTTGCGTCATGCAGGACTTTTAGTATCCACCGTAGTTTTCGGATTTTAGGCGTCTTCACCTCCTGCTGTGGGGAGGGGGGGCTTTGGGGCTCGCCCTCTCTTGGCTTCTTCCAGGCACTTCCGGAGTTTAGGGTTTAGGGTTTAGGGACACCATTGCTGCATTCCTTTCACCTCCTGGTTTCGGAGGGCTGCCTTTCTGATGACCTTAACCCTAAACCCTAGAACATTCAACCCCGAACTTCTAAACCCAAAACCCCTTAACCTAAGCCCTTAAACCCCCGGGAGTCGGTTTCCGTCCCGCTCTGATCAGGTGCTTACATCTGGCGCTCTATACTTGCAAAATTGCTTGAATCAGCAAGTCTACTTAGTGACAGAGGTTATGGGGCTCATGATAGAGTTCTTGTGGATAGTAGAGTTACAAAGTCAGAAACACCATCCAAGCAGCGCAATCAGTTCTTGCTGCACCTGGATTCTTTTCTAAGTAGATGGGCCGTAAGCCTTAACTCGTCGTCCCTGATTCCTTATCCCTCAGGGTCCGAGTACCCAGTAGCTGGGTATTTGGGAATATGATTTTGTACTTGGACCCTTAGGATATTGATGCATAAAGACGTGGGGAATGGACTTCTACAGTCATCCGCATGCACTCCCCTACAACCTGTCATATTCCCTCCCCCACTCCCCAAAATCACAAGTCAGATGCCCGCAACAAGGGTTTGGGATAAGAAAAATCTTCTTCTTCTTCGTCTTACTGCTTAAGCCTTTCCTGAGCCAAAATATGGGCCCCTAGTTAAAACCCTGGTGGAGGTGGGTCGTTTATGGTTGGAAAATTTCCAAAGTACTCCAGCAAGGACTGCCATGAGACCCTGTACCTCATGGGTGTGGTAGAGCGTTTAGGCGTTTAGAGTCTGACGGCCTAGTGTAGACTAACCACCGGGGCATTTCCAATCTGCACTACAATTACCATTTCCCACATCCCAGGTACTCAATTTGTTGAATACTTGGACTCGTAGGGATTTTCCCCGTGTAAGCTTAAACTCTACGACCTCATCCTTAAACTCTAATTGAATCCTCAACCCTAGTGTTGATGGTGGAAATCTTGCACCACTTGAGTAGTGTTTTTTGGTTGTTGAACCTAGTAAGGTTATATTCCTTGTACAAAATACTATCACCAAAAGGAGGATATAATCTTCCTCTATATTGGGTATCATAGTATCCCCAAATAAAATACTACTCGCTTGGGGGACATAAGCCTTTGCAATTGCAACTTGTTGGATGTAAGGTTCTTGACTGTGCGGGATCTTTTCAATCAAGTTCGCGCGCAATATTCAAAGAAATTTCGGGGACCCTAAGTCCCTACATGCTACACACCCTATGACAACTTCTTCAAATATGAAGCACCCCCCCCCACCCCACCCATTAAATGTTCTGCATGATTCCCCAAAAACATTAGGGGTTGTATTTAACTTTAGGGGGTTTGTTCTCAACTATTTTCCCCAAGGGCCGAGCCAATCCTAAACGCACAACCTTTGAACCTTAAACCCGCAAGAGCCTTAAACCCACAGCTGTTTATACCCTCAACCCTGTGCCTAAACTCACTGAGGAACGAGCCTGCACGTAGTACATTCGCGAGGCTGAAAGGCCGGTAAGCCAGTAATGAACCTCCCACGAGGACTAATTTAGACGGGTTTGGGTTTGGGGTTTAGGGTTTGGGGTTTAGGTTTGGGGTTTAGGGTTTGGGATTTGGGGTTTAGGGTTTAAGGTGGGGGGTCTAGGGTTTAGGTAATGTAGACCCATGATTAATAAACACCCTCCTTTTAAGGATCCCTACTATAATCCCTATTAAGGTGAGGGGTTTCTTAATCAGGGGTCTACATTAGTGAGCCATTTAGGGATTTGCGGAAACATGGGCGTCCTGGCAAACTTACCCCAGGGCGCATAATCCTTATGACCAGGGAAGGTCCCCACAAGGGGCTTGTTGTGGTAGTCTCAACTTCTACACTTTACACGCTGAATGATACTGGCAGCTTCATCCATTAAAGCGACCCGCCTGCAAAACTGTAGTGGGATGGGATGAAGGACCAGGTATGCATCCGGCTCACATGAGCCTTGGACAAATGTTATAATGCATTCCATAGAAGTCTCCCATCACTGTACGTCCCCTTATGGGTCCCCCGACCTAACTTTGGCACTTAGCTCACATAACTGCGGTCGCGCGAACGACGACAGAGTTGACAGACAAAATCCACCATGACCTGAAAGACTCGTGCCGCAGGCTTTCTGGTATCCCTGAACCTAAGCCCTTATAAACCCTTAACCCTAAACTCTAAATTACTTCTAACTAGAATAACCCGGCCCCGCCCCCAATCAAAAATGGGTCCCTATTTACTGGAGGGGCGGGTACCCCCCAAACATTCCATGGTTTTTCGGGTTCTTAATTAAGATTCAGTAGGAGGGGCCAGGATCTCCTCGGTAATAGATCAGAAGGGGTTTAAAATGCATTTTAAAATGGTTTTATTGTATTATTCTCATTTTTTTGGATTTTTTTGGCCGCACATCTTCGCACAATTAAGGGACCCCAAACGAACCTAGGGGGTGCTGAATAATTTCGGCGAAGCTTCTCACAATTAGGGGACCCCACACTAGTCGGGATCCAACATGTAACCATAAACCTCAAAACCCCACTTCCTTATGAATTGGAACTGCCAGACCACTGTGGATGGACAAGCTCTTGCATGAAGCTCCCCCCTACACTAATCAGGACCCCACATCAGTGTTGAAAATGAGCTGTGACACATGTAAACAACATTCAATATTGGGGGTTCTTGGGCGGTTCTGGAGTTAGGTACTGCATTACAACCACCTAACAGGCCCATTCTAGCCCCAGTGTAAGCCTGGATCAAAAAACCTCGCAAAGGCTGGAAGTTTGATATGACGGGAAGGAATCATACAGCAAGTCTACTTACGATCCCCATTAATCCTTGTTGTAAACCTTATAGCCATTGTTGCTAGGTAGACTTGCTGAGTCAAGAAGTCCTCCAAGTACAAATAATAGCTTCCTTCCGTCTCAAGAAGCACCCTACCCCAGACTAGTATGACACCATGATAAGAGCCCTTTCAACCGTGCTCAGGGCTCTGTAAAGATTGACCCTTTAGGACGGAGCTATAGGGGGTTTCCAGCTTCGTTTGGGAGGATACATTGGAAGGCCAATCAGACAGTTTAGACTAGATAGTCTTCCGTTTCTGGGCAAAGGCATGCCTTGGGCGGTCGTTCTCGGCCCTGTTTGGGCTGGTGGAAAACCTTACAGTGTCGGAAGACTTTACGCACATCGGGCGTAATATGCTTACCCCATTTGCGCAGAATTGACCGGCGATCCTCCAGGTCTATCGTCAACCTTCTCTCTTTGAGAGCGGTGGCTATGTCCAGCACCTCGGTGAGCTCCTTGGAAGTATCACCTTCGAGTGGCCCTGCTGGTTTGGCCCGGGATTACCGTTCTCGAAGCGAAGCTGCTGGAAAAATGAAAGGATTTGCAACTGTGACTACCTGAACCCTGAAGTATGCAAAATATTGGCCTTTTGGGATATATCTATGTGTTTTGGGCTAGTATTTCACCTACTTTTGGGGTTCAGGTAAAGATTTAGAATGTAAGGTTTAGGGGTTCGGGGAGGGCATCATTCACGGAAGACAGCCTACCCAGAGATCCTCTCCTCCTTCACTTTAACAGGAGTTAGAGTTCGCTTTTGCACGCCCTAAACCATGAGCCCGAAACCCTAAACCCTGGGCCCTAACCCTGAGCCCTCGACCCTGAACCCTAAGCCATAATTTGTGAAGCATTAGGCTTCCTGATAGGGCAGGGAACCAACTTATCAACATTTCAAATCGGGTTATGATGGGGTCATCAAGGGGATATTATGCATTCCCTCACTCTAGGCTCCCTCGAAGTACGCGGTCAAATTGGCAGAGTGCAGACTTTAGGGTTTAGAGATATATATAAAGAGTGTGCATCGGCGGAATACAGGGACCATGTGGACTTTTGAAAGGGATACATGGTAGGCTGTTAAAAGAATAGTCCCTCTTTGTGTCCCCTGCATACGACGGCCGCAAATCTTAGGGACCCCAAAGAGAATGATGCAGTGGACAGTCTACCCTATGAGGCTCCGGGCTAGTATACCACTCTGAAGCCTAAACCTAAACCCTAAACCTTTACCCCCCAAATCCTTCTAATGAGATGAAAGTACCTAAAGCCTTTTTACCAAACCTGCTGCCTGGAGCTCCGGGTAGGAATGATCAGATTTAAGCTACTTCCTAGGGTAACAGATACCATTAACAGACTACCAGCTTTTTGAAAGAAATGTGAGAAACCCAAACTTCTAAACCCTGGACCCTAAACCCTAAACCCCGAAGCCCTGAACCCGTAATTTGGTATACCCTACGGGTCCAAGGATCCAAATACTAGGGTTTAAGGGCCCAAATACCACGAACATTATAGTATTTGGG
>CAJNIZ010009864.1:1690-12853 GCA_905231905.1 Symbiodinium pilosum
CCGAAACCTTGAACCCTAACCCTAAACCCTAGTCCCTAAACAAAGGGATTGTTCTGAACCAGCCAGGCCGGTCGTCCGTGAAATGTGGGGTTTCGCGAAATTTGACAAGTACCTCTGTAATGGAACCTGAGGGCCCAAATACGGCCACAGTCCAAACTCTTTAAGGGCTGAGGAGGGTTTGGGGTGGAGGGTTTAGGGTATAGATGTATATATATATATACACCTATTCATGGAAGCTCTAGTCTAACTTCATTGAAGGGGGTCATATTGGGTGACTATTGTAGGGCGTATTACGGGAGAGAATAGGAGTTAAGACTATAGCTCATGTGTCGGGCCCCAAGACCCCCCAGAATATGTACCGTAAGCCCCAACCCCTCAGCCCCGTGGAACATGTTCCTTACTATCGGGACTCCCAAAAAGGGAGCCCTAAGCTCAGGAAACAGAGAAGTTGGGCACCAGTTTGCTGGTGTGGGGGGGGGGAGCTTGTGTTCAGCATTTTTGTGAGGGATGGGTCCTTTTGTTTTGCTTTCGCATGTAACCCTATGGGAACTCTGTGTAGAGGGCGCGCGCATGTTAGGAGGCCATATGGGACATTCTGGAGCCTAAGGCAGTCCTCAGTGACCTTTTATGGAGTCCATAGCTATGCTAAAGCCCTAACCCTAAGCCCTAAAGTCAGCTCCCAAAATTGGGGTCCCGTACAGCTGCCGAAATCTAATCCATAACCCAAAACGGCCCATGGTTTTGAGAGTAGCCCCTACACTCTAAACTCTAATCATGGGGCTCCCTTAAGGATAGCTAGATTGCTGGGTTGCTGCAATTAGCATGCGATCCTCTACACCCCCCCATAGTCGCCCTTCCCCAAAATAGACGCCCAACTTTTAGGACCTGCAAAGCCTAGTTACCCAATAGAATGGAGCTACTTTCACCCATACTGGTAGGAAATTGGGGTGTGGAGTGGGAGGATAGACTATATACCCTAAACCCTTCAAACCCTAAACTCAAACCCTCAACCCCGAAACCTTCAACAAGCTTGAAGGATGGATACTTCAACGTTGAGGCCGACCGAGCTGCGTGCCTGTACCGCATCAGCGGCGCAGGTCAGTGGAATTCCATGGTTTTGGGTGTTGGGTGTTGGGAGCATTAGGGGTTATATTGGGATAATGGAAAAGAAAATGGAAACTACTATTTAGAGTTTAGGGTTTAGGGTGTTGGGGGCATTTCATACCTAGAAATCCAGTAGCCCATACCTAGAAATCCAGTAGCCCATAATCATGGTCTACTTTGCCCCCAACCTTCTAGCCCATTATTTTGGGTAACTAGGCTTGCTAGGTAAAGCTTTTTCCAGAACCGTCGTGGTGCCAACAATGTGAAGGAGATTTTGGCTCTCAACTCCCAAATCTTAAGTCCCACAACAAGGGCACAGGTGGAATCTTGGCATCCCCTTGAGTCTTCTGTGAATCTGGGCCCATGATTTTGGACAGCTAGCCTCTGTAGCTGCGGCTTATCCTCAGAAGCCAAAAAGGTGGAACATCAGCATCCCCCCACCCCAAGGCCTCGAGAGAGACGTAGCATCCTATTTGCATGCTCCTGCAGGGCATGTAGGGTTTAGGGTTTAGGGTAAGGCCTGCATAAATGCAGAATCAAATGGATAAGAAAATTGAAAACGGAATGGCAGCTAGGATCATATACGGACGTAGAAGTTCCGTACGAAAACCCCTACGTTGATTTCAAAGCCTCATACCGAGGGAAGTATGGCACTCGAGCGCACTAAGGCCATGCAAGAATCTCAACATCAACCGTACTTTCACCCTAAACCCTAAAATCTCAGTTTCCAAACTTAAACTCTAAACTCGAACTCATAGACCCCAGGCACTAAACCCTACAGGTTCCCCCTATTCCCCCCAAACCCTAAACCCTTAAGCGCTACATAAATCCCAAACCTTGTAGGCCCCCTTACGTAGATAGAATATGGCTTTGGGTATATTAAGATAAGATCCCCATACACCCCATATTCCATCTACTTCAGGGGGACTGAAAGCCCTAAACCCTAAATCCTAAACCCTAAACCCTACATCCTGAACCCTAAATCCTAAACCCTAAACCCCATATTCTATCTACTCTAGGAGGGGCCATAGGCCCTAAACCCCAAGTCGCCCAGGTGCTGCGACTCGATCCGCAGTGCTCTGGAGGCAAAGCTGGCATACCTGAGCCTTGGAGCAGCATGGGACAGTTAGGGTTTAGGGTTTAGGATCTAGGCTTTAGGGAGATTAGGGTTTAGGGAGTTTAGGGTTTAGGAGTTAGGGTTTAAGGAGATTAGGGTTTAGGGTTTAAGGAGATTAGGGTTTTGGGTTTCGGGGGACAGTTAGGCTCCAGGGTTTAGGGCTACTTCATCATGCTCCCAAAGTGCTAGATAGTTGGGTTTAGGGTAAGAACGGGGTATACACCCCAATGTTACGGGAGTTTAGGGGTTTAGGGTTGAGGGCTTAGGCGCTAGGGTTTAGAGTTCAAGGTAACAATAAGGTATACACCCCTAATGGGAAGCTTAGGGTTCAGTGAGAAGGTCAAGGTTTAGGGGGTCAGTTGGGGTACAGTATAGGGTCTAGGGCTACTTCATCCTTCTCCCAATATACTAGATAGGTAGGGGAGCGTAGATCATAATTGTTGGCTACTGGTTTTCTAGGGTAATACTGGGGTGTACCCCAAGGCGGATCAAATGGAAAAGAAGATGGAAACCTAAAAAGGAAACTGGGAGGATATGGGCTATAGTCTAAACTCCTCAAAGGGCATTCAACAGACCCTATATTAGCGGTCTTTAAGGGGGAGACTAGGAGTTTAGACTATGCCTCATAATACCGTGGTTCATCCTTAGTCTAGGAGAAAGTTGATGCAAGCCAAGGTTTACTTTGGGGTTTAGGGTTTAGGGAAGCCTAGGTTTACTAGGAGGGACCTAACCTGCTCCTGAAGTTACCTTTGGTTAGCTGGGAATGAGGAAAGGAAAGGAACATGGAACCTATTAGAATGGGTTATAGGGTTTAGGGTTTAGGGGAATTGGTTATACGGGGACTACTCGAAGGGTAATTCAATTCCCCTCAAGCCGCCAAGTATTTTGAACTTGTGCAGTGTTTGCAGACTGCTGCTTCTGCTTTGCTCACAGCTGAAACAGATGCCCTCAAGAGGCACGTTTCTTACAACAACTGCCAGGGACCATCAATAGGCGCAAAAGTCAGACCTGCCATGCAAGAAGGTCCAACTTAAGCTCCTAAACCCTAAGCCCTAGACCCGAAACCCGAAGATTCATCAACTCACAACCTTTGGTAACCTAACACACCATGCTTCTGGCTTCAGAAATCTCGGACCTATGAGCTTTATGCCAAAACATCAATCCTCTTGGTTTAGGTGGCTTAGAGATTTGGGCTTCAGGTTTAGGGCTTAGGGTTTAGGGTTACGGCCGTAAGGCTCCACGATCTCAGGTAGTAGTTAAGTGGGTTTGGAGGCACCTTGCCTTTGATACAAAAATCCTGCACGACCCTAAGTATGAGGTCAATCCCCCCATAGCAATAGCTCCTTAACTAGGAGTGGATAAGACCTTAATATACCTACAAGATTCCCCTGTGGTACCCATTACTGGGTGGGGTATTGACCCAACCTAAGTACCTTATACCTGGGAATTATGGAAATGTCGTATAGTTTGGTCATGCAGGTTTTTTAGTGACAACGGTATGTGTCCTGAAGACAGCTTGCAGTAAAACCGAAACCCCCAAACCCTAAACCCTACCAAAACCTGAAGCAAACCCTTAAACCGGAGAGGCATTGAACAGCAACATAAACAGGCCATGGGCAGTCTTTCGCTTTCTCCGTAATGGCGAGGAGGATGCAGTTCACGGGGCATGCCTTTGCTCAAGGTATGTTTTTAGCAGTCTTTGGTTTGCTTCTTTCCATGAGCAAGCAGAGCACCAACTTTTTCAGTGGGACCCCCCACGGCCTGACGTGGCGGGATCTGCCAAATGAAGTCCAGGCTCGAAGGTTGCGAATGCGCGAACCCGCAGACAATTTGGAATGGAGATCGTATTTGCATTATATGGCACTTCCAGCAGCGGTCAAGGAAACATTGTCAGCAACGTACCACCAAGAGATGGTTCAAGCCTTCCACGTTTTCATTGAAGACGGGCCGGCAATTTCCGACATGGACCTGCCAAGCAAAAGCGATTTCGATGATTTGGCACATGCGTGCCGCCATGCGCTTGGAAACGACATACGTTTGGAAATCTTGGGATCGCATGCACGTGGGCTGTCAACATTACTGAATCATGATATAGATATCCAGGTCACGAGGAAGAATGGCAGCGAGCGCTCTCATGTTTTCACCATGGCTGACAAGCTACAGGTGGCAAACACCCTCAAGAAGGTCCCCAGCATTGAACGGCTTGAAATTGGAAATGTTGCCATCAAGTTCTATTTGGCAGGCACTCCAGTTGACCTCGTACTGTTTAGAGAACGACCGGAAGAGTTTCCACGACTTCGTGGAGGCAGTAGTTTCTTCCAGAACTCTCGTCGCATTCATGGTTTCTTGGATGAAACTCCTGCCGCCAGGTCTGCCATCATCGGCCTTAAGACCTTTTGTTTCAGGAATCGTCCCAAAGGAATATTATTAGAAGCCATAGCATGCAGACTGGCAACGTTGGGGACTTGTCCGATTACAAGTGCAGGGCCAGTTCCCGTGCGAGAACACCTCGAGTTTTTCTTCGCCTTTGTGCAAGCCCTCAGGCAGTGGGAAACTTGCCCGGCTTTTGCCAATGATTTGAAGCAAGACTTAAGCAAATTGCCAGACAAGAAAAGGGAGGAATACGTCTCGGGCCTGGAGCGAGTTCAAAGATTTGCGACTCACGACGAAATACAGTTTCGGTTGCTAAACACGGTGGCCAGTCTGAGGGGCATGCGAGACGCAATGTGCCATGGGGTTGACCCGCTTTCAAGTGAGTGTCTGATTTACCATGAGAAGCATGCCAGAGAAGTGTTTGCATTCTAACTTTGCACATGCAGCGTGGCTGCCTCGTGCTGCGCAGAAGCCATACCATATTATACATCCTTGTTCGTCACGGGAACATACAAGCCGGGGATTGCGGAGTGGATTCCCTCATGCTGGATGCAGGCGCCGGCAAAATGAGCTATGATGTGGAGTTTGGAACTTTCAGGTATACTTGTGTGGACATATGAAGCATGGGTGATTATGCAGACAGCACATGTATGTACTCAATCTCAAGCCCCACACCAACGTTATAGTATGGCTTGCGATTTGGCTTGAAAGCTAAGAACTAGAGATGTAGGGCTTATGGCCCCATAAAACAAACCTTATCAGAGTCATGTGATGGTCACGCTGTCCATGTTTGTGGGGCTGGGGTAAGTAAAGCCCCCTTTAACCGAAGCTAGGCAATTCAAGGGTTGGTACGAAAGCCTGGACCTGGAACAATGCTGGAAGAGACATGCGAAGTAAGTTAGTAGCGGGTGAACCTGGCGTTACTTTGTGGCTAACCCTTAACCCAAAGCCCTAAACCTTAGCCTTCAACCCTGCACCCTGAGCATATGTATACTGACTCAGTTCACTCTGACGTTCAACCAGAGCCACATCGGCCCTATCCTTAATGGTGCAAGATTTCTTCCATCCACCGCACGAGCGCTTCAGATCCCATAGCTGCATTAACCTGCATCCCCTAAACCCCCAAACCTGAAACTGAATTCCTAAACCCTAAACTCCACCCCCGAAACTTAAGCCTTAGACCCTAAACAAACCCTGAAGTTTAAACTCTAAGCCCTAAGCCCCAAACCTTGAAGTTGAAGCCCTGAACCCTTGGCCCTGTATTCGGGGGATCCTTCGCTGGGTTGCCGTTAAAGATGTATATGAACTCCTTCGCACTTAGCTAGGACCTACGACCCTTAACTTTTTGGAGGTCCCCTTTATTCCTATTACGGGCACCTGAAAATTGACTTGTACTAGGAGTGCTAAGTGCCATGGTATTATGATACCAGATTATGGGTATGTAGTAGATAATCGGGTTTCTTGATTGTAGTAATTTCATTTAAGCTCCTTAACGGCAAGCCGGTAATACAATTGCCACCATCCCTGGCGCTCATTATGTGTCGGTGAGGGCCCAACATAACCTAAGCCTCCACCCTAAGGGAACCACTATCATGCGAGTTACGGACAATCTTGGGCATGGTAAGGGGCCCTTGAGAGTGGACACAGAGAGATCCTTCTTGAAGTTTAGTACAGTCCTTGTTATGGTCCCTAATTGGGATCCCATGTCCTTGAAATTTGTCTGGGTAATATTGACTCTAGCTCATTGGGTACTGCCCGCATTCATTAACAGTTGGACCTTCAAATATATAGCGCCCTTAATATGATCCCTACTATAGACTGTTAATGGGTGCGGGCCGGACCCAAGTAGCTCATGTAACTTGGGGCTCCTATACTATCAAGCGGTAATTCGGCTCTGGGGAGTAGTAAGAGAATACTTCAGACCCTTTAGGGTAAGCCTTGCAGCCTACATCGAAGTTCCAACAACCTGAAGCCCAGAGCCCTGAACTGTTTGCAGTCAGGTGTGAGCGAATCACCACCCGGGCTCCCTTCAACTTAAGGGATAACAATAGGGCCGGTTTAGGTTTGAGTTTTGGGTTCTAGGGGCTTTTCAAGATTGAGTGGTGCCTGAAGACCAAAAGTTGGGTACTGCCCCCACCCAGTAACAGTTTATACTAGGGGTCATATTGAGGGCTATATAATATATATATATGTAAGTATGTTATAAATATTATCCAGCTGTTACTGAGTGGGGGCAGCGTACCCAAACCAAAAGCATTCTTCGGGATTACCAAGGCATACTGCAGAGATTCCCTTTAAGACCCTATTGGGGTTTGGGGTTTGGGAGCAACGCAACTTCCCCATAGGCCAAAAGAATTCGCGGCTCTCTTTTTTGATTTAAGGCCTTCGAGCCTAGGATTGTTTGACGCTTGAATGTATAGGGCTTGGAGTGTATGTGATGGGTTCCCCGAGAATTGGCTTTTATTCGCCCTTAATAAGCTTAATTATGGGGAAACCTTGGAGAAAGGTCACTCGGCAACCTATAAGTCTTTGGTGTTTTGCTTGGGGCTTGAGGGTTTAGGGTCAAGAGTTTTCAGGCATGGTGGTTGCAGCCAGGGTCGGTGCAAAAGGGAGGGCTTAGGTGGACCCCCCCACCCAGTAACAGTGATTATAAGGAATAACGGCGATTGTAGAAGGGTTCTCATATTCCTATCATACAAGTACCACTATTACAGGGTGGGTCCACCTGAGGCTGAGGGAGGGTCCTGACTGATTTAGATGTCTAGTCACTGCGAACCCCGCTGTTTTGGCCATTACGGTGCCCTGTAGCAAGCTGATGTTCACTAACCTTCTGTGGGGTTGGATGAGTGGCTCCCTAAACCCTAAACCCTTAACTGCGTCAATTAAACAGATCCAGCAGGAATCTCACCCCCTCTTACCATAACACCATAAGTGTACGGTAAAATCTTGCGTGACCCTAAACACTTGGGATTGTGTTTTATACAAAGGCTATGCGGGTTTTGGTATATGCTGTTGGTACTAAATTCCTGCATGAATTTAAGACTTTGCGTGCGACCTCGTCTCCATTTAGCCAAAGTGTTTTTTGTTGGCTGGGTGACTGGGTTTGTGAGTCTTTTCCTGCAGCAAAAGTAGCGCCAGGATCACTTGAAATCTCAATTTGGGTATTTGTAGAAATTCAGTATAATACGGTTTCATACTTGGGTTTCCTATTGCGTTTCGAGCAGAGTCGTCAGCCATTGGTCAGCTGCAGTCAACCAGGTTCGCATGTGCCTAGGAGATATTAGGGTTTAGTGCATGGGTTTAGGGTTTGGCGTTTTAAACGCCAAACCCTAAACCCATGCCCTGGGTAAACTTTAACTACCCTAAATCCTGAACCCTAAACCGTAAACCCTCAACCGTAAGATTTAGGGCATACGATATTTAAGGTCCATAGAGGTGAGTAGTGAGGCCGCGAGGGGTTCAAAGGAAGAATCTCGCAGACCTGTTTGGACCCACCCACCCCCCCACAAACTGGGCTTCTTGAATACCATGTGAGTAGTATTTTATTTGGGGATACTATGGCACTCAATATAGAGTAAGATGATATCCTCCTTTTGGGGTATGGTATTTTATATGAGGAATATTATCTTACTAGGTTCAACCACCAAAAAAAACACTACTCATGTTATAGGCATTTAGCAAATAAAAGGGTTTCCTGATTATAGTAGCTTGGTTTAATTTCTCTCACAGCAGCCAGGCAAAAGGCGGAACGCACACAAGTCATAATGATTACCTGTACGTATTGCAATAGGGCTTAGAGCTTAGGATGTTAGGTGGGGAATGAATACGGTAGACTGGGTTGCCATGAAGGAATTTGATTTAAGTTACTATATTGGGAAAACCCGACTATTTGCTATAGATACCCATTCTGGCAACTTAATTTAAGTTCCTTAAAAGCAACCCAGTAGAGGTACTGTAACAGGTTTATTTCCTGGGTTTGGTTCATGTTGCGGCTCCTCCGAAAGCATCAGCACGTCTCACCCCCCCCCAAAATAATCCTGAACCCAAATTGGAGTTTTGCCACATAATTCCTAAACGTTCCCCAACTAGGACCGCCAGAAGCCTCGTATAGGCTTTAGGGTTTAGGGGTGTACACCCTAAACCTTAAACCCTGAACCTAAAGGTAGCCCCCTGATTTAAGAAACTCTAGGTAATCCCTAAACCCTATACCCTAATCCCTAAACCCCTAATTCCTATAAACTCTTAACCCCCAAATGGATCCTAAACCCCAACACCCTAAACCTTAGGGTAGCCCCCTGATTTAAGAAACTCTTTTACATGCCAAGGAGGCAGCATCCGAGGAACATGGACCTAGAAGTGTACAGGCTGGAGCTTTTCAATTGGGGTGCCTAGTGGTTTAGGGGCTTAGGTTGGGTACTGCCCCCACCCAGTAACAGTCTATATTAGGGGTCCTATTAAGGGCTATACATACCCATATTATGATTATTATCCAACTGTTACTCAGGGGGGGCAGTACTCAAGGTTTAGGGTTTAGGGTGGTTCAGGGTTTAGGGTTTAGGGCCCAAAATCATAAAGTGGGGTGCCTACTTGGAGGGTCTTAGGGGCTGAGTAAGTAGGTGAATCATGGGGATAATTGGGGATAATTGGATGCCTTATAGGGGTTATTAACCTACTTACTAAGTCCCCATGACCCTCCAAGTAGTTGCCCCAAATCATGGCTCACTTTGACCCAACGAAGGAGGAAATTAGGGGGAAAGTAGGTAGAAGCCCCCTAAACCCTAAACCCCTGACACTACATATCCCTACATAAGCTTAGAGGCTATACATTCGGCTACTGGCTTCTGAGGTAGCGTTTTGCATTGCTTGGACCTCAGGCCCGTCAGTGCGCATCACTCGCATCGCCTTTAACGTGAAACTGGGTTGTGATTAAGGAACTTAAGTTAAGTTATCCTAATATGGCTATCTGGTTATAATGGGACTTCCGACGTACCTGTGTAGGAACATCTTGGATCGGGTTTCGCGTTTAAGGCAAAGTTTAAGGTCTAATCCCTATAGGTACCTGGACCTTACGGATTACACGAAAATTGTTGATGCGGACTTTCTCCACGAAGTACAAGCTTCTGTTCGTCTTGATGAAAACATCCCAACACTAGGATTGAATTGCTGATGTTGACGTGTGATTGCTTTGATACCGTCAGCCCCACACCCGGCGCATATGGGAGTTTAACACATATATATCTATATAAGCTAGTGGGGACCCTGACAATCCCCACATATTCCTAGGGCCCGCCTTTTTTGACAAACTCCAGTATCGAGCCTGGGAGGTATCTCCTGGCGCGCAAGACCGACTTCCTCGGGCAAGCGCAACATCGTCGAACACTGGAGGAGCGATGTGGAAAACCTTAAGCCCGACTCTAAACCCCTAAACCCCAAACCCTAAACCTCTAAACCTTGAACCCTAATTCGCCAATGGGTTTAGGGTTTGGGGTTCATGGGAACCCCCTGTCCGAAAAAGAACCCAAAAAACAAAAACACCTTAAGGGCCTTCTTAAGGATAAGTGAGGGTCTCAATGGCCTCTTGAGGATTATTAAAGCTTACTGATCCGCGCGTTTCTGGAGTCCTTCTGCTATCAGTAAAGGAACATCAAGCGGACAAGAGAAAGAAATCTGAAATGGAAGCCAGGCCTCTGTGGAGGTTCCTAGGGGTTCTAGTGTAGAAGCATGGTATTCAGGACTTCACATGGAGCTCGAAACGGTATTGGTAACCATTCAGGCTTCTACATCAGCGTTTTGGACTATCCTTCTGGGAGTCTTGCGCTGTTTCTGAGGAGGCCCCGCCATAGGATGTCTCAAAGTCGGGTGCCCAATGGAGGTCCTCATTCAGGATTCTATGGGGATATCTCTCTGGCCTTGGGCTAGCTAGCATTGAAGGAATGGAAAAGAAAATGGAAACTACTGTAATGGGTTGTATGGGGACTACTATAAGGATCCATTCCTTCATTCCTAGCTAAGGGAGGGTAAGTTTTGGAGAAACTCCCAGATGCTGTAAGCATATTGACCCCTCCGCGCCAAGGAAGAACCATGTGTGTCGCTCTTCATTAACCAACTTGCTGATTCCTGGTGACTCCAAACCCTAAACCCTAACCGCCCTAAGCAATGTGGAAGTTCCTATTTTTCTCTTCCATACCTCCCTTTCCCTCCTATGTCCCTAAGATCATAAGTCATAAGAGGATTTTGGTAAGCCAACCTCCAAACTGCTACGCCAAGAGTATCCAATGACGCTTGTGCAATCCCATTTTTGCACCCTAAACTCGAAATCCTAAGCCCTCAACCCTAAGCCCAAGCCCCTAAACCCAAACCCCTAAACCATAAACTCTAGGCCCAAACCCTAAGCCCAAACCCCTAAACCATAAACTCTAGGCCCAAACACTAAGCCCAAACCCAAGCCCTAAACCCCTAAGCCCAAACCCTAAGCCCAAATTCCTAAACCCGAAGCCCTAAGCCCTAAGCCCCTAAGCCCAAACCCCAAGCCCAAACCCCCAAACCCGAAGCCCTAAGCCCAAAATCCT
>CAJNIZ010009868.1:0-22419 GCA_905231905.1 Symbiodinium pilosum
ATCTCTATCATATATATATATACACACATACATGTTGCCGTATATTTGCTTTTAAATCCTTACGCAGGGCACCCTACAGACGAATGGCTGGGTTGCCGTTAAGGAACTTAAATTAAGTCACTAGAATGAGGAAAGCTTTTTTCTCTTCATGCCAAATCCAAAGGGGTAAGCCTGATGAGGGCAAGCAAACAACCCACCGCAGAATTCGCAGAGCATGCCCCGACTCTCGCAGAACACCAAAGCGTTCTCATATTCATCTTCTCAAGAAAATTCCGCTACCTGCGGAAAGGTTCGTAGAATTCGTGGTCGGGTTTTGGCGCCTGCAGAGTTCGTAGAACCTGGCGCCCTTCCCCTGCAATCGGTTACCCCTTTGAATTTGCCCTCACTAAACCCTATACACCCATATTATGCTAACTTGAATTAGATTACATTCCTCAACGGCAACCCACATGTACCAGGGTTCTAAGGGGACCCCAGACAGGGAACCACAAGAATATAGTAGGAATATACTAGAAAATAAGGACCCTGGTAGGTATATTNNATATTCCCATTATATTCCTACTATAGTCTAAAAGGTCCTTAAACCATAAACCCTATAGGCTCCCATTAAAATCCTTTCACTTGGGCGAGGCGAGGGAGGAGTTGGCAGCTTTGGAGGATGCAGGTCAGGTGTCGCCCTCCAAGGTCCCCGGATGAGACGGTTTGAAGGTTTAGGGTTTAGGGATTCTAGTTTATAGGGTTTGGGGCTGAGAGTTTCGGGCTTAGGGTTTAGGGTTTGGGGCTGAGAGTTTAGGGCTTCGTGTTTAGGGCTTGGGGCTTTGGGTTTAGGGTTTGGGGCTTAGGGTTTAAGGTTTGAGTCGTAAGGATCAGGGCTCAAGGTTTAGGGTTGAAAGCTTAAGGTTTGGAGTTTGGGGCGTAGGGTTCAGAGTTTAAAGCTCAGACTTTAGGGTTGGGGGCTGAGGGTTTAGGGGGTTTAGGGTCCTAGGCATTGGTTCTCATATTGGCCTCTGCCTGCTTCGCAGGTCCTAATTATGGGCCCTCAATTCGCAGGTTTTCTCGCAGGGCATATAATAGGCATTCAAGTCCTGGGTTAAGGGTCGATATTACCCAGGGAGCCCAATACCCTTTTATCAACAAATACGAATACCTGAAAGCATAAAAGGGACCCTAGTACGTACGATGTAAGGTATATTTCTTAACTGAGGGGTATCGCGCTCTCTGGGTAGGGGCCCATGTTTCTAACCACAGGGTTGAGGTTGAATTTCAAAGCTTAAGTGCGATAAGCTGCCTTGCTGTTAAGGAAGTTAACTTACAGTTAAAAAGAAACCGTACCTATTTACTGGCTGTCTACATCATGTAACTGATAGTTTATCTTTCTTATCATTAATTGAGTAAGGATCCAAAGCACCAAGACAAGACTAGTAGTACGTTGGCTATAGTCAGGGACAATATGGGAGGTCCGCTTTTAGCTCCTTCAGAGGGTCTGGGAAGGAGTTGGGCTTTCGAGTGTAGGGATGTCCCTAAACCCTAAAGCCCGAACCCTAAACCCTAAACCCATGTAGATGGGCTTAAGTTTATGATTTAGGGTTTGCAGTGCTCATGAAGTCACGGGCTTTAGGGTTGGCTTCGTATTGGCTAGTATGTAGGGTTTGGGGATTAAGGTAGGCTAGGGCTTAGGAGGGGTGAGGCTTAAGGCTGCATGACGTCTTGGGTTTAAGAGAAATGGGGATTACCAGAAATAGGGGTAGGCCCCTCATGCTCCCAATATATACCGTGGTAGTCCTTCTTGTGTGACTCCCGTTTAGGGTTTAGGGTTTAGGGTTTTAATTTTGTGGAAGCCCACACATTGAGGGAAGGACAAGACCCTAAACCCAAATCGTGTGGTCACAAAAGAGCCTTCTGGAGTGCTTGTTGTCCATAACGCGGTTAAGGTTTAGGGTTTAGGGTTGTGTTCCTTCTGAGACGGTTATACCGGGGGTTGGATGTGTCTAAGCCTTTTGTATTTGGACCGGAGTCAGATGTGTTTTTTTTTTTGTAATGTCAGATGGCAGTTCCCAAAATAGGAGGACCCCAGTATAGACCCAAAAATTCTACAATCCTTATTATGGGGGCCCCCAGAAAGGTAGCTCTAATTTTGGCAGACCCTCCAAACGAAATGGTTTGGAAGGCTGGGAGTTGGGTCTAAAGGGTTTAGGCGTTTGGGTTTGGGCTGGGAGTTCAAGGCCCTTGTGAGGTTATAGTCCCCCTTAGGTAGATAGAATATGGCGTATATGGGGATCTGATTATAATATACCCAAAGCCATGTTCTATCTACTTCAGGGGGACGATAGGATCTTGGATAGAGGAGTGGGTCGAGTTTAGGGTTTAGGGTCTGGGTCTGTGCTTGGGCGTAAACCCTACAGGATGGTGCCCAGCATTTTGCCCTGCAAACCCTAAGTTTTTGGGGCCGTGGAAGCGAACGCCTGAAGCCTGAACCCCTGTTACTCCCCCAAACGGTCTGAACATCCAGCCCCACAGGTAGGCAGACGTTTTGGGGTGCATTGTCCAGGAAATTCCCTATATGCCTTATCGCGAAACCTCAAACCCACAAGTCCCAGACTAAGCAACAAACACAAATTCTGGGAGCCCTGAGAACAGTGTGACAGGACCCCTGCAATGTGGGTGCACGCTCTGTGTGGCTCCATTTTGAGAGTCCAGACGCCAGGTCTCACTGTTCAGGTGTTAGGGATCAAGGTTTAATTTGGGATATTACCTTCATAGCGGAGAACCAAATGCAAAAGAACATGGACAATGAAATGAAAAGTGGGGTCTCTACAGGGGTGCTGTTGGTCAGATCTTGAATGGTTTGCCTATCCGTCACTCCAAAGACTTAAGGTTGCAAACCCTTAGCCATAAACCCTCAATGGAAACCCTAAGATCATAGCCTCAATACTCTATTTGGTTCAAGATGCATCTTGCTTAGGCACTAGTACCCTTCGGAGTCGAGATTACATCTGAAACAAACTCTCAGGATCCAAGGACCCACACAATAGGGCGCAAATACTACCATATTAATGAAAATTGGGCCCTAGAACCCTATTATTTGGGTCCTTGACCAATAGGGAAAGTTGAGGAAGAGACGCGACAAACTCCACCTGCGCTTCGGGCACTCTGCGAGCAGCTTTTAGGACTACCACATGCGCTGCTACGAGCTGCTGAGTCCTGCAGCCCAAACGAAGTTGCTGAGATGCTTAGACTCAAACCCTAACTAACTAAACACTGTAAGGTCTTTTTTGGGGAAGGTTTCGTGTTCAATTTTTGAGTTCTCGGGGTTACTTCGGGGCTTGCTTCGTAGGGTCAGGTTGTGCTCTGTGAGCCGGTCGCTCAGACAGAAGCCTGCTGCGAAAGCTGTGCTTCCGGAGCTTACTGAGAAGGTCATGTCATTACTTAAGAACAGTAAAAAGAAGGATAACAATCATGATACTGATATAATAGTACAAATACAAGTGCAATAGCAGTAATAGGGGGGCCTCAGGCCATAATCCTTAATTTCACTAGTGGTCCCCCCACACTTTAGTAGTGGTATAGGAATATAAGAAGTCCACTTATGGTCACTATCACTGGGTGGGGGGTCCATCTCACCTAAACCTAAGCCCTAAACCCTAAATGGTAGCTTCCATTTTCTTTTCCATTATCCCAATACATCCCTATATAAACCCTGTATACCCCCTATATAAACCCTATATAACCCCTGTATACATTGCTATGGGGATCACGTGCAACGTGCGTTGCGGCACTACCCAGGCTGTGGTCGCTCCAAGGCTGCGCGTGCATCCCCACATTATGGCGGCTACCTACCGGCGTGGGGCGGAGTACCACTGCCACAAGGACAATAAACCCTAAACCCCAAACCCTGTAGTAGTTTCCATTTTCTTTTCCATTATCCCTATGCAGCCCCAATATACTAATGGAGACTCAGATGGCCAAGAGCATTGAAAATGATATGGAAACATGGTTTACGCAAGGGCTTCGGACCCTGGACCCTGAACCGCGGGGTCGAAGCAGGGAAGTTTTTTTTCTGGTAGTAGTAATAATAGCAAGAAGAAGAACAATGGACAAGAAAATGGAAATTACTATAGTATATTCGATGTGTGAAATGTTAGGGCCTGACTCACCAGAAGCTGCATGCACTTCAATCTGGGCTTTTCTCCCGAAAAGGGCCCTGGGGACCACAGAGGTACAGGAATTGCAAAGGGATTTCGGTGATTAATGGGGGAAGTATAGTTCTTTTGGGGAGAAATGCCCATATCGATGCTAGGACAGCTACAGCGGCACGGACAACCAGCGCATGGTGACTGTCCTCCTGTACCTGAACGATGACTGGCGCCCAGGCGATGGCGGTGAGCTGCGGGTCTATGGTCACAAGATCGACGAGGAGGGTTTAGGGTTTAGGGTTTAGATCACAGATTTCTGATCTAAGTCCCAGTTCTCCAATGGCGCAGCCGCATGTACATTGCTTAAGAGGATCATAATTCTCAACTTGGCATGATATGGGGCGTTCCTAAAATTAGGGTACCTTTTTGGGATCCACATAATCATAATAAGGATTCTAGTATTTGGGGTTTATATTGGGGTCCCCCTATTTATGGAAACTCCCATATGTTCAGGGGCTGCTTACCAAGGGGTATTTCAGAGGCTGCGGGGAAGGATTAATTCCTTTACCAGGCATCAAGGAGAGGCTGCATCAAAAATCTCGATGCGAGGATGCCGCCCAGGCGCCGGAAGGTCTGCGAAGGGAAGCTGCAAGTACGCCTGACATGGACCGACCCTGGGTGCATGATGCAGAATTCAGGGACGTTGGATCAACATCAGGGTACCCCTTGGACACCAGGAACATCAAGTAGGGATGTTTGGGGGATAAAGGTCGCTTCCTGTCCTACTGCTCATTGATTCTTCTGAAATCCTCCTGGCTGGCGCACCCAAACCATTGAACCGAACTGGATCTAGGTTTCCTCAAAAGGTTCGCAGGTCTTGTGCTTTCTTCTGGCTTTTACCTTTCCGCCATATGCAGAGAGCTTGATACATTTTGAGTGAAGGAATATTCTTGCAACCAAATCTGATGTTTTCCCCTTTCAGGCGAGCAAGGTACACCCCTCAACGAGGGGACCAAAGGCGATCTGGCCAGAAGGAATCAGATCTTTTTGGCGTGTAGTATCTTCTAAGCTTGTTGAAGCAAAGCAAGAAGTGTGCCAGTGACAGTGAGGTTTCATCATGCCAAGGTGCTCCAAGTGTGAGCCCCGCTACAATGAAATCTTATCTTATCTTGATCCCAATCCCTGCCCCGGCTTTGATCCCTAAATCCCGATCTGAACCTAAAAGCTGAAGTCTCTACCAGCCCAGGATTTGTTGACATCGCTCCCTTGAACGGGCGGATTGTCATGTTTCGCTCCAGGGACGTCTGGCACGCGGTTCGGGAGCCCAGGGAACAGCGCTGGGCCATGACTCTTTGGGTCATGGCCGACTAACCTGAACTTCCTGCAGGCGCTAATCGTGCATTAGCAGAGTCCTTCTTTGAGTAGAGGTGTTACTTTTCCAATGGTATTTGTTCCTGGGAGGGTGATGAATTAGGACGGGCATCTTGCTTGCGCACGGCTTTTATGTGGCTGCTGGCTTGCAAGCTCAGGCAGATCTGTGGCGGCTTCCTCGGTCATTTGTTCCAAGATGTTTCCTGGAGCGTTACGCAAGAGCAGGAGGGAAAAAGGTCTATGCCCGCTGCAGTCAGGAGGTCTCAAAACCTTCCATTGCCGTTGAAATGTGCAACCTGGCCATCCTTTTTACTGTGGCTTGAGAGCTGCAACTTGCTATTTTGGTGGTTGCTACTCTGAAGCAGAGTTGTTCCACAGGGGTCCCTGAAAAGGCAGTAAGTCTGGCTGTGGTGCCGAGGGTTCAGCTGTTGTCCTTCGGCCAAGGGCTTGTAGAATCGTACGCAGATCCATCACCTTTCACACCCCAAGCGGTAAATCCCCTTATGTCTTGTGAGGGCAGCCTCGCAGCAAGGGTTGGCAAAACGATAAGGATCGAACCTCATGAGTTCATTGCAGTGTAGGATTGACAGCTTGCACAGAACGCTCACATAGCCATGCTATGCTATAAACTAAACTTCACCCTCCAGCTTCCAGCCCTCGTATCTCTCTTCTAGCCTTTTTAGGCTTCCGTGTGATTCGGGTCACTTGGAGCTCCCTGACAGCTGCAGGCCATTCTGAATCCCGTGCGTTCTGAGGTGTAAACTCTAATCGCCAAAGCACCTGGCTAGTTTGCTTGATGGTTAAGGCTTAGGGTTTAGGGTTAAGGCTTAGGGTTTAGGGTTTAGGCTTTAGGGTTTAGGCTTTAGGAACAGGGACTTGGGAAAAGAGTGTAGGTTTCAGAGCTTGGGCATTTGCGTAAGGGAATCTGGATTTAAGGGCTTTCTGGCCTGCGATTTTTTCAGCCATGGCTTAGGTACAACCATCTTCATCTAACCTGCAGTACCCAAGAAAAGCAGAATGCCCAAGAATGCAAGAATGAGACTCCCCGGATGTGCTGAGGCCATAGCCGCCAAGACCTCAGAAAGCACAGACACCGGGTTGGGGTGCCATGAGGAAGTCCTAACATGCTATTGCTTGCTATCAAGGAAACCCTTAACCCCAGGACCTTTGGTTATGAGAAGCCTCAAATAAGTGCGTGGTAGGGAGCCCTAAGTCCCATACAGCTATCGGAGACGCCAAGCCTGGCAATGATTGCTTATCTTTTTCTGAGCTAAGACCAAACCTCCAAGGGGAGCCTGCATTGACTTAAACCGTCCCCTCAAGCATGGGCTGCAAAAAATGGTATGTCATGTGGATATGGGGAAGGTCCAGGGTGGTAATTCCATTGCAAGTTACTTTTAACCCAGGTTGTGACCTAAGGGCCCCACCCTGTACATGGAAGCAATTCAAATTGTAATTTTGGGAAAGCGGTCGGCTTGCACCTCCGAAGAGCCGGACATTGCGTAGCTGAAGCTCGTCAAGAAGCTTTATTTGGGCATCCTTGTGCAGAAGCCCTGCACCCTAAAACTGAAATGCTAAAGCAATAACGTGAGGCCCCAGCCCATGCAGTGGGATAGAGAGGGAGTGCTTAGAGACTCATATCCTAAGCTTGCACTAGGGATCGGAAGGATCCTGGTCAAAGGTTTGGGGGTTGGATCCTGTCCCCCCCAGATGCTTGTATGATAATCGTGTCAAGGCATTGCTATTGCCCCAACTGTTCGTGGTTTGGGGGGTGTCACCCAACTTCCGGGAGCTTTTGCTTTGCTTGGCCTTCTACCGCAGTGGTCGCGTGAAGCACTAGACACCAGCCCGCACAACAAACCCCGCGCCAGACTTCTTGCCTGATCTTTGACAACTACGAAGGAAAAGCAGACTACCGTCTTTGAACCGTGGACCCTGAACATTGGATGCTATAACAAATAAAGCCTTCAACCGCAGGCATCAGTTGACACCCTAGTCCCGTCCTGTCTGTGAGGTGTTGCTGCTTGGCCCGGGCCGGGCAGCGCTGGGGCTTTTGCGAAGGCCCCGAGTCCTGAGGATGTAGAGACGTTGAGCGGACGGGTCATGATTTATGTGTCCCCAACCCTTTCAATCTTCGTGGCGGGCGTAAGCCAGGGTTGGCTGCTAGCATTAGATGGTCCCCAGCTCCAAGACTTCGAGATCACAGGGTTCAAGCTGCCTAGTTTCTTCAGGAGGGCCTAGGCCTAGACCCTAAACCTAAACTCCCTAAACCCTAAACTGTGTTGACGATTTCTGCAATCACCGCTTCCTATCGGTACCCAACGCGGTCGTTTCAGCTCAAGCTGAGCCAAATGGCAGCCGTCAGCTACTTACAGCATTGTGCCCCCCGAGTTACGTACCCACGCTCATGAACCCCCGTAACTGAGGTATAAAAAGGACGTTTAGGCAATATTTATCCCATTTGGAAATGACATGAACAACCAAATTTATTACTTAGGTGCAGTCTCTCTCTCCCAGGCTTTAGTACAGAAGTGCCACAGCCAAGCAGCTTATGTAGCCTCTCCCCTCGCAGAGCTTCCCAGCAGGAAGTTTAAATTTCGAACCCTATAAGTCCGCAACCCGAACCACACCCCCAAGCCTAAATCCTCAAACCCCAAGCCATAAATTCTCAAAACTAAGCTGTGTGGCCCCGAGCCTGTTCTCCGGGGCAGAAGCGCCATGGCATTGATCCTGGCACGCCATGGCGAGCGTCAGGATTATGTTGCTCGGTTGCTTTTGAGGAGCGTCAAGCAGTGGGTACCCTTCTGGGTATCCCAGCTAGCTCCCTTTCCCTTTTGGGGGGTCCCTAGATGGTTTGAGGTCATACAAAAAGGGGCCTGGCGAATGGATGCAAGTTTTAGTTACCATGATGGCAAATCGAAAGAAAAACGCAGAGTGAAACGGAGGCTGGGGCTTTGGGAGGGCTATATAGGGATGTAAAAAATAGGGTTTAGGGTTTAGGGTTTATGGGGGGTTCTCTGGAAAGAGGGCTACAGGAATTAAACAGGCTTCAGGGCTAAGCTACCCTAAAGCAGAAGCACATGGACTGTGACATGAAAACTGATAGTGTTGGGTCTAGGCTTGAGGGGAGTTTACAGTCTAGGGTTTGGGTTTATATTAAGTGCTACCGGTAACGAAGTTTTATTGAGTTATTACACGATGGATGTATAGCAAACTAGTACTGTACACAATTGGGTTTTCTGCTTATGGTAACCTAATTCACGTGGGTTCCTTAGATCCTTATAAAAGCCCCATGTAAACCTCAGCTTTCATTTTATCGGCCAACCGATTTTCCATGCTGTCCCCAACCAGAAGCCATAAGCCCAATATAACCCCACTGCAATGAACCCCTATGGAAACCCCTATATTATCCCTAACCCTTACTGTAACCTATGTCTTTAGTTTAAGTTACTGGAAAGTCCATCCAGGTTGACCCTGGATGGCTGCCTTCACATCTCGAGGCTCGAGAACTTTAGACAATTCTTCCGGTCCAGCATGATGGAATAGAGAATGATTTAGTAAGGGAGTAGGGTCGACAAATTAGGGTTTACAGCGTAGGATGCGTAGGGCTTTGGTAGTGAGATTTAGCGTAAGGTTCGTCGAGAGGCTAGCGTTCTTTCCACGCGCCCTTAAAGGTGTCAAGCTTGTGCTGTGCAACCGAAGCAGTGGGTCTTCACTTGGGGTTTTTCACATGTACATGAACTGCTCACTGGATAGCCAAGTGAGGACCTAAACCCTGAAGCTAACAAAGCCCCCAAACTAACACACTAAGCCTAAAGCTCTAGACCGCGAATCTTAACCCCAGACCTGAAGCTCTAAATTCACCTGGACTCTTGACCTTTCTCAGTTCAGGAATATACCTCAAGCCCTACAACAGATCCTAAAGCCATTTGCGCTTTGCTACCTGGCCCTGGCTTCACATCAGAGTGGATCTCCGTAATGGAGAATCAAATGGGAAAGACAGGGAACATGCCACCGGAACTGGCTTTAAATTGTGCTTCACGGGTTATTCTCAAAACTATGGGCCCCTTTTGGTTGTGGATTATAGTGCAGCGCCTACTATTTAGAGGTACCAGAATGGGACCCTTATTTTGGGAACTACACATATGTTGTTGGAGTTCTGGAGGGAGTGAAGGAGTGGATTCTATTGGCATTCCCGCCCTCACTCCGGGTAGAGCACCTGCGACTTCGTGCACGGATGGGTTTAGGGTCTTCCCCAAACGAACGTAAGGGGACTGTACAAAGACATAAAGATACGCTTAGCTGGCCTTTTTCTGTTTTGCATTGTTGTTTGGATGCTGG
Source organism: Symbiodinium pilosum (assembly GCA_905231905.1). Classification (NCBI taxonomy): domain Eukaryota; class Dinophyceae; order Suessiales; family Symbiodiniaceae; genus Symbiodinium; species Symbiodinium pilosum. The sequence goes on from CAJNIZ010009868.1 coordinate 9,846, forward strand.
CGCCTGCCCACACAATTCTGCAAACGGCTGTGCCAAGGGCTACTTCTATGTAGTTCCTCTTGGGTTTGTTGTGGTTCTTTGGTCAAGGGTTATGTAGACATATAGCCCCGAATGGGGCCCTTAGTAAGTTTAGTTGCCCGAGGCTGTGCAAGATTGCCTTTTGGCCAGGAGCGGCCCTGGGACCCTCCTCTCAGTGTTCCGGGCCATGAGCAGGCGGCCCGCTTTGCCAAGGCAAATGGGAATGGTGATGTATTACTATTACTATTGCTATTACTATTACTAATACTATTAGTATTCCTCCTACTACTACTACTGCTGCTACTACTACTACTACTACCACCACCTTCTATTGCTATTATCATTACTATGCCCTTTTGGCAGGTCTTTTTTGTTTTCTGTTCTTGAGGGGTGTGCCTTCGGGGTTTAGGCTTGGGGTCCCAGTCCGTAGTCCGCACTGTTCTGTATTTAGGGAAATCGTTGCAGGGACTGCTTAGGGGCTGCGAAGGCTTGTATCACTGTCTCGGACACTTAAGAAAATCAGGCTGCTGCTCAAGCTGGGTTATTGTTGCTCAGGCTTGGCTAATTGTGGTTGCAGTTTTTATTCCAGACCTATTTCTGTGAGGAACTGGTTCTTGCGCCAACGGCGCTTGTGGACAACACAGGTCCTTGCTCTTCTTACCTGGATGGGAAGGCAAACATAGCCTGACAATTGCACCACAATCTCCACTGCACTTACTGGTTGTCAGCGAGGAACGTACGCATGGATTCCTGTGTTCCTTTATTGGTTTCCAGGTACTTCTCATTTCTTTCACTCAGCAACAAACCCAGCAAGATGAGCCTAAGCTCTACAGGTCCTTGTAATCATGAAACCCCAAATTATATTATGTTTCCAGGTTGTTGCCTAATGCGATTTCCCATTACCTACTATACAGCTACCTGCAGCCCTAAACCCTAAATAGTAGGTTCTCTATCTTCTCCCTTCCTTGATTTGCCGACTAACAGCCAGCAAGAAAACTAATCCAAAACGTGCTTGGCAATCCTCATAAAGCCCAGTTTCCATTTCATTGAACGTTGCCAAAGCAATCACCAATTCAGGTCTCATTCTTACGTTTCTCGATACCCCTTTAACCCTACTGACCATGCATGGTCCACCACCAGCTCGGTAAAACCTAAACCGCATGACAATGACCTTTCTGTCATGCATTTTAAAGCCAGCCTTCTCCACTTTCTATCAACAGCCAGCAAGTTCTTCCCGGCCGTCCCATTTTTTGAAACCCCTAGCAACCAGCAAGCCAAACCATAGATCATCAGCAAATACAAGTGTATAAATCCCTGACAGCCCTAAACGCTAAGCCTAAACATTACACGGGGGCCTAAATCCTATACCCCAATCCATATTTTTCTCATTTTAACCCTGCGTAGCCCCTTTAAAAATATTACTGCTTTTGTTGAACGCTCTATAGCAGTTGTTCAAAATACTTGTCGCCAAGATGGCCATGATGTAGGTTCCCTGTTGGGTTAGGATCCTCACTCAAGAAGGTGTATTCCCAGTGGTCCCTTCTTTGCAATGACCGGTAGAACAACCCCGAGCCCTGAAGCCTAAACCGCACACCCTAAAACCTTGAATCCTAAACCGTAAACCAAAAAAACCTGAATCCTAAACCCTAAATTCTAAAGCCTGAGCCCTAAACCCTAGCTGCGTGGATCCGTAACTGCCCGCAAGTTCAGGCTGCGAGAGGCTGGTGCGAGAAGCTCGGCGTGGAGCTGGGAGCCGTTCACTCCTCGCCTATGCCGCTGACCTGAAGGGGGATTTAGGGTTTAGGGTCTTGGGGTTGTTTAGATTTTAGGGCTTAGGGTCTAGGGTTAGGGTCTGAGTTGAATCATGGGAGTAGTGTGGATTTTAGAGAATTTGAGTATAGATATTTATAGGGTTTAGGGTTGGGGGATTAGGGTTGATGGAGTAGGGGGATTTGGCCTTCATAGTGATGAGAATAAGCAGGTGTAAGGTTTAGAAGGGGGTTTTGTCTCATAGGGGTAATAACAGGGTTTAGGGCCCAGGGTGCAGGGAGCAAGTAGCAAGAAGGTTCAGGGTGTTTAAAGTGGGTTTTGTATAAGAATAACAACGCGAAGAAAATTCACGGGATAGTTAAGGGATCTGTTGGGACATGTCGGGATTATTTGCGGCACAGCATAGGGTATAATCTCCTCTCCTCATTATGAACCTACCTTACGCCCTGCTCCCATATGGTGCCGTTATAAACTTACATATCAGGGGGAATATTTACCATTAAGGGGTGAGGGGGGGGGGAAGATTTTTCCTCCCAAAGCCTAGATGACATTGTAATCTCCATTTCTTCTCAATTCCCCTATATGCTCTAAACTCTCCTAAGCCCTAGGCCTATTATTAGAGGGAGGGGATTAGGCTGAAGCATCCTGAACATCCATGACCTTCATGCAGAAAAACGCCGTATATAAGAGGACAGCGTATGCTCGCCATTGGGTTATGGGGTTCGGGGCGTAGGGAATCCTGCCTCATTGTCACTTCAACCCCGCGATGCCCCACCCTAAACCCTGATGTGCACACCCGGAACTGCTCCCTGAACTCCCCAAAACTAACATGGACCTCCAAAGAGAGCCCTGTAAAGACTACATTTTCTCATGCTGGGCGATTGTTGTGTTCCATGCTAGTTTGGGGCAGGGCATCCTTAATCCCAAGCCCTAATGGCCCCAATTCCCAAACCCTTGACCCTAGTTAAGTCCCTGAACCCTGCTGAACCTGAAACCTTAAACCATAATCCCCAAAGCTTAAACCGAAGGGGCCAGGGAAAGCACACGAAGCTTCAAGATTTGCGTGAGGAGCCGCTGCTTGGAGACCGCTGCGCCTGCAGCCAGCGCGGAGACTCTCGGCCGGGACTAGGCATTCATTGATTATCTAGGGAGTATATAGTGGTACATGGGTTACATAGGGATTTATACATACTTATATGCACATGAAAGGGATACAAAAGAGGTCATATAGGGATGCGCTAAGGGATTATGGGAGTCAGAGGGTTGTGTGAAGTAGGGTGTTTGTCACGGATTCTGGTGACTGCATATAGGGTTCCTCAAGAAGATTGCTCAGTGTATGCGCTGGGTGTCCAAATAGAGCAGACCTTAAACAAACATCGTGGCTAGATAAGAAAACTTTAAGTTCACGTCCTTCTGGTTTGTAACCCTAGGTTGTGAGTGGGTCCCGTATACTCTGAATGAGGGTTATATTCCACGGTTCATGGGTCCAGAACCAATGCTACAAACCCTCAGGGTACAAAGCACAATTCTTTCATCTAAACTCCTTAAACGGGGGTTATGTACGGGATTATTTTGGGGAGTATTATAGGGGTTACAAAGGGAGATACTAGGAGTTTCCATGTGCCCCGGACCCTTGAACCCGAAGTTTGACAGTATGACTCCAAGTGTCCAATTCCCCCGTCCCAGGCACACATCCTCCATGCAACAGCCCGCAAGCCGTAAAACTTATAGGTTAGGAGGACCTCCCGCGGGAACAGTGGCAGAATTGGAATCTAATAGGACCCTGATATAATCCCCTTATTATCCCTAATAGCCACTATTACAGGGTGGGGTCCCTAAACCCAAATCCCTAAACCCTAAACCCTAAATCCTCAGGTAGGTGGGGGGTCCTCCTAACTCATAGGTCTGATTGGAATGTTTATTAGGGAGCCTGGAAGTGGGTGAGGGGTTTAGAGCTTTGGGGGGTTTGGGGCTTCGGGGGGTTAAGGGCTTTTGGGGTTTTAGGGGGTTTAGGGCTTTGGGGTTTGGGGGGTTCAGGGCAGGGCGGTTTGGGGCATTTACGGCTTTGGGTGTAGGGTTTAGGGGCAAGCGGTCTTCTGGGATGTAACCTCCCCCGCACACAGGCCCCTTTTCGGCTTCCATGTAACTTTCTGCAATGTGGCGCCCGAAGGCTTTCCCTGACTTGATGCTGGAACAGGCCCAACTCGCCAACATGAAGCCACTTGTTCATGCTGCGCGCATGAACGTGCACGACAGTTTTGTCGCTTTGTGTAGATGGCTGTTTCTCATTTGGAAAACCAAATGGGCATGCTTTGGTTGTCGAGCATCAAGCACAGAGAATCACCACCTGTTGCATCATCAACCTTCTCTTGCGAAGACTGCAGTGTCCATGGCCGTTGAGCTCACTGGCTAGGTACGATCAGATCTAATCCGAGTGACCAATCTCCTTCGGGACTTAAACCACCTAAGCCACCACCCCGAAACTCCAGGGGTCAAATGACAAAGCATGTGCCTCAAAGCCTCAAACTTTGCGAACAGCTTAGAGGCCTTTGACTGCCCCCGCTTAACCCAGGATACAGGTGACCTCGGACCCCTTGCTTGGAGAGTGGCTCCCCGGCTACGAAGCATCCAGGGCCTTGTCAGCTCGGTAGTGTCAGACTTTCTCCAGACAGTCTCTATGCAACCCCTCAGTAGCTGCCCTAGACTTGATTATCTATCCCGGCATATCCCCAGGGTACCCAACGTATCCGATTTGTAGAAGTTGCCAAACGAGTTGAACCTTGCTTGAGTCGAGCCAGAAGTGTCAAGTATGCCCTACGGTGATCGGGCGATTAGAATGAGTGGTGCTTCAACCTGTTCAAAGCTTAGACTTGCGGCTAGGTTTTCTTTGTCATGTTTGGGAGAAGGCCATTTCTTTGGGACCACCTAGAGCCCCAAACCGAAGCTCCATATAAATGTAGAGTTACTGGTTATACTCAGAGAATTACAGCAAGCCTATGATATCCTCAAGGGCTATGAATATCACGCTAAATCAGTTATCCAGAACTGAAGTTTGATCAGCCGCATGTGGCATTTCCAGAATTTTGGGTTTCTTATTCATGCCCCCCTCATACTCGTATTTTCTTATGAGGACTTCCAGAAAGAGGCCACTGAAACCCTAAACCCTCCCTAAACCCTAAACGAAACTCCACGTGGCTTCCTGCCACGAGATACCCGGCTTCGGCTCTTTGACCTGTCATGGTTTCCTCCCGACATGCAAACTTGCAGCTGCTTGGAGGGTCAGAGGAATTTAGTAGATTGATCCCCTAAACCCTGAACCCTAAGTCATTCTATGGCTTCTAGTGGTTACATAGCACCCATGGCCCCAAAGTACCGCCTGCAAGTTTGCAAGCCCCCTGAACCCTCAACCCCCCCAAAACATCAGGATTCCTGCATTCCCTAGTAATGACCACTTGGGTTTCGTCGTCCATGTATTGGTATTTTTTTTAGGCCCCTAGACGCTATAAACCCTGCATATCCCCTATCCAGACCCTATATATAGATATACATATTTTTGTATACATATCCATCTCCTCTATTATGGGCAAAAAACTGACAACAGAAGACGCCGCCGTTTGCAGGCTGAGCGCTGACTTCTACTCCAGCTGGGCTTGTGCAGACTCCAATGGACCGTGGACAAGCAGATTTACTTCTTATGGTTTAGGGCCAGTTTAGAGCGCACGAGCCACGATTGCGACTCAGCAATCCAAGTGGAGGTCCGTTCTGACTTCAGAAACCCAAAGAATGCTTCCTTTTACGAGAGTTTGTTGTAGCGGTCCGCGCTATCAGGATTCTATTATGTGTGGAAGAGAAGGGGAACCCCACCTTGGAAAGGATCGAGTAGGCAGACCGTGAAGGGAAGGCCTTTGGCATGGCCTCCGGAACCCTAAGCGTCCACCTACCCATGTATGGCATATACTTCGCGCCTTTTGGTATCTCTACAGGATGGAACAGCACGTAGAAGTGAACCCGTTCCCATTGAGCTTCAAAGCCCTAAACCGTGTGGCAGGACACTGGGCTAGTGGAACGCTTCCAGTGCGGCCGGAGACACTCGGGCTGAGCTTAGTGGGTGAACCGGTGAACCCCAAAATTATGTAGAATAATTGCCTTTTGGGCTGCTTGTAAGGTGTTTAGGGTATTATTTTACCTACTTTAGGGGTCAGGTAGGGACTTCGTGCCAAAAGCCTTACAGGGTCTGATGGGTGTGTGGAGGGTTGCGTGCAACCTCGGTGGCTTTCAGTTTTTGGGGTTGATCCAGTACTGTTTTTTTTTAGGGCGTTGTTTCGTTTATGTCGTAAGGCAAATACGGGGCATTCCCAGCAATCAAGCTGCTGTGGACCGGTTGTTGAGGAACTCCTAAACCGCTAAGACGTGCAATTAACAAAAACTGAACTAAACCCTGAATCAGTGGTTGTAGAAGCTTCAGCTCTCGAGCTCCGGTAAACCTGGAGCTCAGAAAGTGCCAGGACACACCTGCCAGAATGCGCGGAATTTTTCAAGATGGCCACAGAGTAGCCTCTGTTAGAAGGACGTTCCGTGACAATGGCCACTATGAGTTGATGGTTCCTTTGTCAAGGCAAGCGCAGCAACTTTTACCCGGAGGCTCTTGGTTAGTTGTCAGGCATGCCAGGCATCGAAAGCAAGTAGATTTCAACCCACCCTATAACCCCAAGATATTCCCCTACAACCCTTATATAAACCTATAATATAAGTAGCTTCCATTTTATTTTCCAATATAGCCCCTGTATTATACCCCTATATTACCCCTGTAATCCTGTTCAGAAACAGCTGAGGTTTTCCGCGCAGGTGTGCCTCGGGTACTCGGGGCTTAGGTTAGCTTAGGCCCCATCTATTAATTGTGACCACAAGGGTCCCTATCTATTCCTTTCCTACCGCTGTTATTGAGTGGGGCTTAAGTCAGTCTTCAGGGTACCTTTGGAACCCTTGAAGAAGGGCTCCTCAGCTTTCAGGACGTATTTGGATGCATGGTTCCACATCACCCAACCTCACCCCAAATGCTAGTTTGCATAGTATGCGAAAGCAACATAGTCTTGTTTTAGGCCTTCAGTTTACTGCTGTCCATTCAGTGTCTGGAGCTTCAGAACACCGACTGGGAAAGTGGGACTGGGTACGCCATTGTGGTCGTAGTTTTTTAGTCCAGGGGTCATTGTTAAGGTGAATGCGGTTGGTAATTAGTCTCTTTAGGAGGGGTCTCTGTGTTCATACGGAGACCTATCGAGATCCTTATTCAGTGAAATGGGGATTATCAGGATCTACCGCAATAGATGCCTAGAGACCTCCGCTTACTAACCTGGATACGAAGGGCAAAGTCAGGGTGTCCCGAACCTAAAGTGCAGAGAGGGGGCTTCATATGAACTCGAAAGCGCACAGCCTTTCTGGAGGTATATTTTTCAGTGGGCCGGCATGGGGATCTTCCGGAACCCTGACCGGTAAGTAGAGCCCAGCAGCACCAATATGGATTCTATCATCCCTAAATCCCAAACCCGACAGCGCTTCAACTTTGATGCAGAACGCGCTGGAACTTTTTGAAGCTCTAAAGCCGCCGTCCTCCCGCGGCCATCAGTCGCAAGGGGCCACCTTCAGCAACATGAATGCTCCCAGGACTCAGACTGTTATTCCTTCTTATTCGAGGTTGTCCCAGAGGCCTCTAAAGGTTCAAATGAACATTTGTTGAATTACGTTGAATTCATCAAATCAAGTCTCACATCCCTGAAGAGGTTGAAGCACCGAGTTCTAGACGTTAAGATTCCGCTTGTTGTTCTGCCTGAAAAAACAACCGGTTCGTTTACCTAGAAGCATTTTCATTATTCTTGGGTATTCGCTCATGCGGGCAGCGGTTAACATCTCTCTGAGGCCCTCTTTTGACAATTGTTCCCCAATATCCCAATATTACCCCTATGTAACCCGAATATACTATAGTAGCTTCCATTTTATTTTCCATTATCCCAAGATAACCCCAATATACCCCTATATAATCCCTTTAAAGGGACCTAGGCTTTCCATTTTTCTTCCATTATCCCAAGATAACCCCAATATCGGTGCATGGCAAGTCTGGACAGGTGTCCACCCCTGCCGGGAAGCAGCTGGGCTCAGATGCGATCTGGGGGTTTCCCAAAATTAGGGGTACCCTTTAAAAGGGGGTTCTATAGGGGTTATATAGGGATTATATAGGGGAATATAGGGTTATATAGGGATATATAAGGTTTAGGGTTTCCTAAAATTAGGGGTACCTTTCTGGGGACCCCAATAATAAGGACTATAGTATATTGGGGTCTATATTGGGGTCCCCCTATTTTGGGAAACTATTATCTGGAGTTGTATTTTGAGACATGATGCCTTTTCGTGCTGGGATTAAAGCCGGTTAGCGTTGGCAAAGCGTAGGTGGCCCAATTCTTGAGAAAAATTGAATTGCTGTTTGTAAACTCTAAGGTTTCGGTAAAGACGCCGGCCACGAAAAAAGTCCGCAATATGACTTTCTGCAATCCCTCTATAATGCTACATGGCCCCCCCATAGTCCCGCATATATCGTTCCCTAAAAGCAGAGCAAACAGACCAAGTCAAAGTTAGACCAATTGGACCGGGAAAAGTTGTGTTGTACATCATGAGCCACAGGCGCAGACCCTCCAACCACCTCTATTCTGGACATTAGGGCCCTATAACCCCAAGTAAGGATAGTAGGAGGATCTTGGGGTACGTTCACTTAGAGGGACAAGGCAGGATATCCAAGCCCTAAACTCGTAACACGTTTTGCTACATGACAAACCCCAGGCACAACTGCAAGAACACATGAAATTAGCCCACGCAAGGCGCAAAGGAATCTCGGAGCGGATGTATAGCCTCCGAATGGTTGTGACTGCTTCACCGGCTTAGGACATGGCCGAGTTAGCTAGCAGAGCCTGAACCCGCTCCTACTTCAACAGCACTAGGCCTACTGGTTGCAGACGGGACGTAATGAAATCCACGTCTCAACTTTACGCACATGCATCCCTATAGAACCTGCAGGGAACCAACATCCGTAGAAAATTTGAAGTGCAACCCTCTCGAACCCTGAAGTGGGAATCCCCAGGCGTAACCCCGATACAGTCTCCTTATGCCCCTAAAGTCCGTCCAATTCATGGTGAGAATCCTTGCTATACGGTGTAATCCCGTCCCCTACTATGAAACCCCCCACCCCCCTAATATCACACATTCCCAAATATGATATACCACAATGGGGAGTATTTAGCATTGGGAGGGAGGGGGGGTTAGGGGGGTTTAATATAATGGGGCAGGGGATTCTAGTTCTTACATACGTCAACCTAGGTGGCTCTACAACGGACAGGGCGCTGAACTTTTCAAGCAGACCCTGGAGCCCTGGGCCGCAAAGCTTTCGCTGAGACACGCAAAGACCGTTGCCGTAGAGGATCCAGAACATTTGGGTGGTTGTCAAAATATGTCAAAATGGTGGTCCCTTTTTGGATCCTTATTATAATACGGCACCTAATATTTAGGGTACCCAAAAAGGGTTCATAATTTTGACAACCACCTATTTGAAACTCCCAAAATCGCCAAATCGCTAATTCCCCAATGCATTACGTAACGGGCCGTGATGAGGTGACATTTTGTGGGCGGTGTTTGGGGATCCTGGAAGGGGTCTGGGAAGCTCACATTGTTTACGGCCGTCTTTGTCAGGACTGCCTTGTGTAGGGAGTCCCCCTCAAGTATGGTAGTGCTGAAAGGGAACCTGATTTCTCGCAAGCGGTTTAGGTTATATTGACAAAAGCCCCAACCCCCTTGAAGCTCGTGCACCATGCTTTTGAGGGTTCTTTGTGTCGGACCTGGCTCGAATTTTTCTGGGAGTATCAAAGGGGTTGCAGGGGACTGGATCAAAATGGCCTCGGATAAATCTCTAATCAGAGCTTCTCAGCATACCCCATCTACAGTCCTTGCAATCAATCCTTGGCCTTAATTGTATGTTCCCCTTTTGGGTCCTGAAGGATACCCTATTCCCAAATGGTCCATGCAGTAGCATACGCTCGGGGCCTAAAGAAAGTATATGCCGTTTGGCCCCGAAGTATACACTTATTGAATCAAATTTTGGGTAAATTATACCCGAGTTTCCTGTGCATTGTTTTATGGTTGTGTGCGTCTAGAATGCCAGACTTACTGGTGCTTAGTAGGGAGTAAGGTAACCTAATCCCCGTATAACCAGTATATAAAAAATCCTTTTCCCTACCAGCCCCAGGGAGTAATGTGCCTTCACCTTCAGCTGAAGGAAGAGCCAGAGTCGCTAGAAGAGTGTGCCGCGCGAGTTGTAAGACGCTTGGAGGAGCATTTGCGAAGGGCCTAGGGTTTTGCTTACAGAGGCCTAGTAGGGAATAAGGGAATATATTGTATAGTTTTCATATACGGATTATTTTCCCTCATTCCCTACTCACCACAAATAAGTTAGGCTTTTGGGACAAGGGGGTGTGTAATGGATTGTGCTCGTTTGATATATACGGGAATCAGGGTAAAGGTTCACGGCTTAGGGCTGAGGAATGTATGTATAGGTATATGCAAGTGTACAAAGCACAAATACTTAAGCAATATTTATATATCTCGCACAGTCATGTTCTATGTGTCATATTCAAGAGGCCCCTACACTCTCACTCTCTCTCGTTCTCTCTCTCTCCAAAATATGTAGAAGGCGGGTTTGGTAAACAGCTGCCAGCTCGGGATGCTAATCTGAAGTATCAGTATTTGTCAGTATAGCGTTCTACAAAGGCAACCTATTACATAGCACACGCCACCAGAATTTTGCAAAGCTGTTTGGGCTGTCCGGCAGGGAAGGGGGCGTAGGACGGCAGACTCGGGCCCTTTGTTGGGGTCTGTATTGTGGCCGATCTAAATTCCAAACCCTAAAACGCTGAAGCCCAACCCCTGCAAAGCAGGAGCTAGCTGCGGCTCACCCTGGAAAGGCACCAAGGGCTGAGCTAGATGGGAGTTCTCAAAAAGGGGTGCCCTTAGGGTATGTGGGGTTGATCTTACTAAAGGTCCTGTGTGCAAATTATTAGGGAGTCCTGTGGGCTTAGAAAGGAAAGCATGGGGATCTATTTCCATATTAACTAGCATACCTGGGACCAGGAAATTTGATGATCAACTGCCATACCGGAATTCTGAGGGGATTGGACCCGTAAGTATCAGCTCGGGATAGTCAACTTTTGGCTTGTGATTTAGGGTTTAGGGATCATGCGGCGCTGTTGGGGGCCTTAACCTGGGGAAACCTTGCGCATGCCCCAGGCCGTAGGTCGTTATCTTAGCTTGAGATTGAAGGTTGAAGTTAAAACGTAGGAGGAGCCAGTTGCCTTCTAGGGTCCAAGTACCTGACTAGTGTACAGTTTCCCATTAGTCTAGTAGGGTTTAGGGTTTAGGATATATACTCCAACTTGTTTGTCCAAAGTCCCCAGTGCCCAAGTATGGTGTACTTGGAAACTGCCAGTTTGTGTCCCGGACATCCCGCAAACACTTCTTTCTAAAATATGCTGCCAAAGACACAATTTCATCACCTCAATGAAGCCGCGCCACTCCTCCGACAAAAACGATTCCTATTGCAAAAGGTACCATCTTAAGATTATTCATTTTGGAGGGAGGGATCTCTTTCTTTTGGGGAGGGACTAGGGAAATCTGAAGCCCCTGACCTGAACCCTGCTCACCAGACCTCTACATATGGCTTGATTCCATAAACAGGGCCCCAGTGTCTACACTAGTGAATTATATTTCCTAGCAACATGACCTTTCAAGAAGGGCCCTACTTTTCTGATACATCACAAGAAAAGTAACTGAAGCCCCCTAAGGCCAAAGACTTTCCAGGGGACCGCATACCCTGCGCTGCTCACAGGGCAGTTGCTTAGGTTGGATTACCCATAGCTCGAACAGTTAATACTGAACCCTCCAACAAGAAATGCCCCGGTACCATATCCATTAACGTACTGCGCTGCTTATCATTACCAGTATGTGCGCTTGAGCCAACAGCCAAGGAGATTACACTTGAATTCCTACAGCCCAAGCCCCCTCCACCTGCACAGGTGCAGGAAACGGCATAAAGCACCCATCCCGCAAAAAAAAGGTTATCCCATGTTGCATCAGGTCCGTACGCGAGGAGATTGTATTCGGGTGGAGGTGATGGTGTTCGATGTTAAGATGATGGGTAGATTTGCAGATCAGTCATGAACTTACACACTTAAAAGCCCATAAAGCCCTAGACCCTATACCACAAGCCCTAGGACAAATCCCGTGTAAACCCTGTACACCCCAAACCCCTACTTGGAGGATCTCTTGACTTAGTAAGTCTGCCGAACAAGGGTCAGGGGTCTTATAACAAGGGTTCTGAAGGCTGGTAAGTAGAAGTATTAAGTCAAACACTCATCCAAGTGAACCCTCATGCGTACACACCCAAACCCCTTGAACCCTCAATCCCCGAACCTATACACCCAGCACCCTTACAGGCTATACTTCAAACCCCAAACCCAAAACGCCCAAAATCAAACCCAAGGTCATAAGCAGACACACCTCGAACCTGCAAAACCCTAAACCCGATACACTGCAAACCCCCAAAGCCTTGCACCCCATACAAAGAGAGCCCCAACCCCCTACCCTACACCTTTTGCGGCCCTGCGCTGCTCACCAGGCTGTTGTAGCTGTGGGCCACGCGGGACCAATGGCAGCAGCTGCGCTGAAGCTGGGAGGCCACGGGGGGGGGGGGGGG
>CAJNIZ010009868.1:22458-52583 GCA_905231905.1 Symbiodinium pilosum
ATGAAGAAGCACATGGAAAAGAACATAGAAATGACATGGAAACTGGGGTTATATAGGGGCAAAAAGGATTGATAGAAGATGCTAAGCGGCTTTGGTAAACCACTGTTGGGGCTTGGGATTACCAAAGCCCAGCTATAAGTGTAGGATTGGGGTTGTAAGTTCAGAGGCACAGAGTTTAGGAGGACTGTAGATGTCTTGGAATGAGGCATTGCAGTGGGAACAGTAGGGCTTGTTCTAGAGTTTGGAGCTTTCACGGGGCAGGGTACAGTGTCTTCAGCTTATGGGATATGGCGCAAAACTGTTGTACTGGATAGTGTGATGCGCGTGGAGTTCATGGAGGCTCACGTAGGCCCTTAACGCTGAACTGCAAACCCTAGTTGAAACATGCTTGAGAAGATACAACCCCATCAGTAATCATTAATGGGGACCCCAGCCATTTGCCTCTAATCTTCATATTGATATCATTGGGTTCTTCCCTAGTTTATAAGGCCTCCCAATGTAAGAACAACGCCCCAACCAAATCAACTAAAGTCACCTCGAGGAGCCATGTCTTTCTAGCAGTGAACACAAAGACTCGACAGCACCTGCAGAAGATCCTGCTCAGACATATGCGTAACTAGCAGTCCTAGACACCCAGATGCAGGCATGCTATTCTTAAGTGTTTTCTTCAAGTACAAATTATTCATTGCCCTAAACCATAACCGTAATCCCAGAAAATTGGCCACCAAGACGTAAAAATGTTGCGCCAAGGTCGTCCGGTTGCTGATTTGCACTCCTTGCCCCTCATCCCCTTCAATGCCGTCTTTGTTCTTCGGCGTCGCCCCGATGCTGGGATCGCTTGAGTTACTCACGGGCATGGGGACAGGTTGCCTGGGAACATGGGGCTTTCACCTTGGGAGCCTATGGGAAGCATGAGAGGTCAAGATGTAATCTACCAAGCGGGATGCTGTGAGACCTGCGCAGGGTACACCAAGATGTTGTCCCGGTACTTGCATGGGCGGGCTACAGTCGGCTAAAATAAGCATTTCCAGAAGTATGTTTCGGGCCATGAGGTCGGTGCGTATATGTCCTGTGGTCGGTGGCTGAATACTAGCATTGCTGGTGGGTTGTTCATGTTTCAGTGTTGAGGTCACTACATGAGCGTGCGGATTGAAGGGCCGAGCCCCCTACACTCCGAAACCAAAGCCCAAGGCATTTTCATGGAGATCTCCTACATAAACCAAAAGCGCCAGACATTCTGATAGAGTTTGTCTCCCCTTGACCATACAACTCTTGGTGGTGCCAGTGTCCGCAATTCCCCCCCGAGATAGACTCTTGCAAGGCCTGTTAGAATGCTCTAGAACCCTAAATTAGACCTTGATATGCTATGATATACTACAACATTGAAATCTACTATAATACACTATCCCTTCATACCTGGAAGATCTCCCAGTGTGCTCCCCCCATTAAGAAGCCTTCACACGGTTTACCACCATGTTTTCTCAACTCTGTCCTCTTCCTTTTGCTTTCGGATCCCTTTTCATTTTCTAGGGTTTAGTACCCCAACTCCACACGAGCCATAGTCTAAACTCCGAGTATCCCTTTATATAACCTCTAGAAGAATCGCTTATAGAACCGCCCCTTTAAGGAATTTAGACCCTAAACCCTCAACCCTACATAGACCTTAAATAACGGGGGCTGTATAACATAGTCCACTGTATAACCCTCCACTGTATAACCCTGTTTATGGAGATTATAGACTATAGCTCACATAGGCTTTTTCGGACCAAGGACGGGACATGGGAAACCGTTGCTTTTGCTGATGACAGCCACTTACAGCCTGAAGATTCGGGCTCATAAGAGCTACATTCTCAACTCCTTAACTGGGGCTATATAGGGTTTAGGGTATAAACTCCGTAAAGTGGGTTATATAGGATTTAGGGTCAAAACTCCTTGAAGGGGGTTACAAAGGGGAGTACGTAAGGATACTAGGAGTTTAGACTATAGCTCCTAAGGCTATCTTGGCAATGGAAGCATAAACGAGAAAGATCGTTCAGATGGCGATCTTTACCCATGCGCCTATCCTAGATGCCCCAGTCAACCATTGCCTCCTACTTCTTAGACATTTTTGAGGATTTTCCGGCGCCCCTCGTGCTTGTACAGTTGGGCAGTGAAGGCCCTTCTCATGACCCTTGTCAGGCTCGTGAATTTGCGGACAGCTGCACAAAAAAGCATGCGCTTCAGAGTTGTGGGATAATCCTAGAAATCCATGTAGGTAGTATCCATAGACTTTAGGTAGTATCTATATATAGACATTAGGCAGCATCTCTTTAAGGCCCATTGTAGGTATTACTTATAGGCTTAGAGCCCCAGAATAACTGGGCAAGTTATGATGATCTTTCTTGCCGGCACCTCACTTGCTGTCTTGTAGGGGAAGATGTCTTGACTGGCTTCAATGTCAGGTTCTGAGCTCATTATAACATAGCCAGGATAAGGACCAAGCCTTGGGTTCGAGCCTACAGGGTTTAGGGACTTTAGGGCTTTAGGGGTTAAGGGTTCAGGAATTGTTCCTACGGGACAATTCAGGAAGTCTTGTGCTTGGGAGGAGAGTTGCTCAAAACAATCCCTAGATCTAAGGGGAGACCCCTACATCCCGCTGGAACCCTCCGATACTTCTAGGATCCCTTCGTATGTCGTTAATAATCTTTAAGCGCCTGCGTTTGACTACGATTCAAATTGAACCCCCCAAAAATGCCTGACAAAGACTTGCGCCCTTTCAACGGGGCTGTGTGGGGATCCATGTTAGTTTTAGAAGAAGGTGCATTTGATCCAAACCCGATTGACATTACTTGGTAACGACCATGTGACACACAGCGGAGCGATGGAATCATGGGATTCTATGCCCCAGACTACCACCCGCTGCCCAAAAGAAGGTCTTGTTAAGGGTGAACACTTCTGGGCTTAACTAGGCGTTACTTGGGGTGTTAGGCAGTATAGGATCCTATGATAGAACCCCAAGGGTCCAAGTCCAAGTGCCTCATGAGCATATGCCTACCCAAAACCTCTACTACATCTGCTAGTATCCAAATCCCAAGTACCCAATTATTTGGTACATCGTTAAACCCCGATTCGCGCACCAACCTCGACTCAAGCACTACGATTTAAGCACCAAGGATTCAGGCACCAAGGATTCAAGCACCAGCGATTCAAGCACTACCCGATTCACGCACCAACGATTCACACACCAAAAAACGCCCGATTCAAGCACCAACAAAGGCCGGTTCAAGCACCAAAACGAGCCGATTCAAGCACTTGTCACCCAATATCTGGGGTCCCGCTATTTTGGGAAACTACCACCGGGCTCAAAAAATGAATTGCCCGAATCTGCCGAGTGGCTCTGGCGTTTATAGGCCGAAGCTTAGGAGTGCATCATGCCGCGAACCATTTCGGGGTGGGTTGAGCGCGCCACGTGCTCCGTCAAGGACACAGGGCTGGCTTCAGTGGCAGCTTTCCGGCAGTTCCTTTGCGGCTGGATCGAGAAGTCCGATGCCGCTGGCCGGGTGCGACGAATCACGCCCGACACTGGCGCTGTGTACACTGCCTGGGGAAAATGCACATGCCACAAGGATTGCCAGCAGAAATGGCGATGGACAGCTGCAGCAGCAAGCGAGGAGCAGCCGGAGCGCCAGTTCTTCTGGGTTACAAATGGCGACCATGGTGTACCGGTACCTGGCAATCGATCCATCCAGCGCCAGTATGCAGAGAATGTGGCGTATCTCCCGCCACTGGCGGCCAGCGCGGAGTTGCTGTCCCAGCACATCCCTGCGGCCGACATGCCCTCTAACCAGGCTCGGTGTTCGGGTTGAAGGTTCCCGTAGGGCCAACCCTAAACCTTAGACCCCACACCCTAAACTATAGCGTGGCTGTGACTTTGGTAATGCAATGTTGGCCCGTTGCAGTCAGGATGTGGCCAGGTCTCGCCGAAAGTTCGTCCTGAGGCGCCGCCGTGCCGAGAATTTAACGGCCGACAATGCCGGCAAATGGCTTGACTTTATCAACCAGCCGATGCCCACAAATGGCGAGAAACTTGCGGTCAGTTCACCTACCATCCGCTGCAGCTCCAAGGTGATGACGTTCCAATGATTGGTAAGCCGAATGTCCTCACTGGCTGAAGCGAGACGAGGCCAAAGGGCTTTAAGGTTGAAAGTTTGCCTGTGCGTCGGACAGCTTACGGGATTTTTGTCCAAATGTGCGACAATTCGGCCTGCCCAAACTGCCTTTCTCAGCCCGAGAAGGGGGGCTTGGGCAAGCCACGTTCGAGAGGAGGGAACCGGATTGTCAAGTAGGGTGAGGATTTGCAGCTCCACTGATTTAAGGTTGAAAGTTTGCCTGTGGGTTGGGCAGCTTCCCTTTTTTTTGTTCAAATATGCGAAAAACTGGCCTGCCCAAACCCCCTTTCTCAGCCCGAGAAGGGGGGTTTGGGCAGGCCAAATTTGAGGAGGAGGGAACCGGATTGTCAAGTAGGGTGAGGATTTGCAGCTCCACTGATTTAAGGTTGAAAGTTTGCCTGCGGGTCGGACAGCTTACGGGACTTTTGTCCAAATGTGCGAAATCTCGTCCTGCCCCAACCCCCTTTCTCAGCCCGAAAGGGGGGCTTGGGCAAGCCACGTTAGAGGAGTAGGATACTGGATTGTGTGGCAGGGTGACTGTTTGCAGTTCCACGGATTTAACGTTCAAAAATGCGAAAATCTGGCCTGCCCAAACCCCCTTTCTCAACCCGAAAAGGTGGGTTGGGGCAAGCCACCTTCGAGGAGGAGGACACCGGATTGTCAAGTAGGGTGAGGGCTTGCAGTTCCATTGATTTAAGCCACGCTTGACGGGTAGGATACCGGATTGGGTTGGGGTTTGCAGTTCCTTTGAGTTAGGGTGCAAGGTGTAAGGTTTACTGTGTGCGGTCGCATGTTGCCATTCTGCTGGGAGTCGTTGAGTGCATCCTCTGGCATTCTCCAGTGACATGTCCGGATGGACGTGTTCATTTTGCAATGTTTGAGGTTTCGGTGTGTGGAGCCTGGGGTGGGAGGTTTAGGGTTTGCGGTCGCATGCTTCAATTCTGCTGAGCATCATGGACAGAGTTCTCCAACATTCTGGGGCGATATGTCTGGATGGACGCTGCCATTTTAGGGATTAGGGCGTCGGGTCTCAGAGTATGGGGTCCCAGGTCTAAGCTTTGGGGGTTACGGTCACAGGCAGCAATTTCGTTGTGCGTTTTTGAGTGTTTTCTCCGGCACTTTCCGGGGACATGTCTGCACGCAGCCCGGCACGAGATCTTTCAGTCGGCGGGCTTCCTTCCAACAATTTACCAGGCAACGCCTGGCGTGTATGTGAAGATTCGGGCTGGGGCTGCTCGGCAGCTTGACGTGCTGGTGCACTTGCTCGTGGCGAGGGCCTTGCTGGATGCGGGCCACCCTTTGCCGCCAAGTCTGCGGAAGTTCAAGGTGGACTTCCCCGCCCAACTAGTGGATGCCAGCACACGTGCCGGTGCTGTTCTGCATGGTAGATTGGCTTCGAAGCCGGCCGCAGCTGCGAAACGAACTGTGGTGGCGCACTTCGCACGCCCTGTGCAGAAGCCTCATTTGAAGGCGGCTAGGAAGTGGAGGCAGAAAAAGGACATTATGCGAGAGATCGTGGCTCTGCCGCACGTTGGTGAGTTTTTGGCTCCCACATCTGGTATTACTGGCGCACAGTAATCACACACTACCCGCGCAAGATGGATAATGAGGGCTTTTGCGCCACGGGGCCAGGAAGCAGAGCAGGCCTCAACATTTTGAACGGCTATCCGGCTTCCTTTGCTAAAGACCGCGTAGATGAGACCACCGGTTTCTTTTACTCAGACCACTTGGGACGTCTCAGCTCCCTGTGTGCAAGAAATGGTTTCTTGAAGGTTTCATGCGTGGACCCTGTGCCCCTGCAACAAGCTAAGCAGCACGTGCGTGATCAGCTCGATTCCTTGGAGGGCCGGGGGTACGCCATGTGTATCCGTGGTGCGCGAATCCGACGGCTTAGTGCACGAATCCTGTTTTGCGCATAGTGCGCGAATTCGCTTTTTTGGTGCGCGAATCCGCTTTTTTTGGTGTGCGAATGCGTTTCCATGGTGCGCGAATCGGTCCTTGGTGCGCGAATCCGACGGTTTAGTGCGCGAATCCGTCCGCTTTGGTGCGCGAATCCTGTGTTTCGCATAGTGCGCGAATCCGCTTTTGGTGCGCGAATCCGCTTTTTTGGTGCGCGAATCCGTTTCCAACCTTTGGTACATGGGCTTTTAGGGGAACCTTATAAACCCTAAACCCAAAACGGGGATCAAACTGAACAACGGCAACGCCTCGCTGATTCCCCAAGGCACCAAGCCCTAGAAATTCTGCTGGCCCTCTTTTAGGGTTTAGGCTTATAGTTTGTTTAGGGTTTGTAGGGCCTAGGGTTTTTAGAGTTGTACTTTCCTGGAATATTGCCTGCCCCAACACTGGAGAAGCACAAGGAAAAGCACATGGAAAATGGCACGGAAGCTAGGCTTATGTAGTGTTTTCAAGGGATTGTAGGGTACGGGCCTACATAGTTACAGGTGTCATTTTGAGGTCTTTTGGTGTCTTATACCATGGTTCTAAACAAGGAATCTCACAAGTTATAACAAAGCAAGATCCTGTAGTCATCACGTGTTTGATGAGGTCTCTTTATAGCTAGCACGGGGCGAAAAACAGTGTTTCATAACATACCTACCTAGCTTCAAGCCCATCGAGATTGTGAGTTCCCACAAGCCTTCATGAGAACCTAACACAAAGAGATAAAGCATGTTACAAACTGCGCGCACAAAGCAAAAGAAAACTGATATCCAAACACCATAAGTCCAGAAGCGCGTGCAGTTCTGAACAGGAATACGGAATACGTTAAACGCAGAAGGCCCAACCACCTTCAATTGACGAGTGTTCCTCAGATATTTGTTGGTGACCTGGTCTTAGATTGACGGATGTGGACTGTGCTCTTCGGGAACACTGGGAACTCCAAATCCCAAAGCTAAGCTGCAAACATCAGTCCCCAAATCTTAAACCAAACATCTTAAACCTCAATCCCTGAACCCTAGTCACCTAGTCGCTAGACCCCTGACCCCTCCCTCCCGATCCTTAAAGATTACTCGTTGAAAGCTAGGCCCTAATCTCGAAACCAAGCAACAAATATCCCTAAACTTTGAACCCAACACAATATAAGCCCTAAACCTTGACCTCCACTCCCCACGTCCTAATCCCTGCATTCTCAAAACCCACATCCACAATCCCGATCCCTAACCTATGAACTCTCATTCCTAAACCCCTCCACCCCAATCCCTCAAAGCCCTAAACCAGAGTCGATTAGTACCCACGACCCACGCCCTGCGCCAGCCTAGAGCTTCAATCTGCATCAAAGCGGCAGCCAAAGGGCTGGGAGCTGCAAGAGCACAAGGCCCTTGGTGCTGGGAATTCGGCCCTAAAATTCTAAACTCTATGCACTACCTGTGACCCCAATTGCCTGCAGTCTTATGGGTTATACCTACTAAATAAGGGGTAATTACTGTTAAGCCGTAGTTAATTGGGGTTGTAGGTCAACCCTAAGCCCTAATAGTTTTGGGTGCAGGGTCTAGGGTTTGTTGTATATACTTAGGGCCCAAAAGGGTTCCCATGCAATTAGCTGCTTCGGGGCCCAAGTATATACTAAACAGCTACATGGATCCTTTGGGTTCATGGGTCAGCGTGTAGTTGGGAACTAGGGGTCAGGGAGTTTGAGGCGTTTAGGGGATCAGGGGTTAGTGTTAGGGTTACTTGGACTAAGGCCTAGTGGATATAGGTGTCAGCGTTCATGGGAGTACGGTTTAGGGCTTCGAGCTTTGGGTTTCTCAGGTTTGAGAATGTGGGTTCAACGTTTACGGTTCAGCATCTTTGGGCCAAAGCTTTTCGTGCCCTGGCTTAGAGTCCAGAGTCGCAGGGCCTGGACCTTCAGATTATGGGGTTGAAGCTGCGCGTATGCGCGTCTGAGGCTGTAGGGAAAAAGGCATTAAAGTTCAGGATGATTAGGGTGCACATGGAGGTCAGAGATAATCACAATCTCCCTAACTCCCCTCATAGTATACCTGACTTATAAGTACAAATAACTGGGTTATCATTACCCTGATCCTTTAAGTACGGCTTTGGAACCCTAAACCCTAAACCAAGAAAGCAAAGCCGCAGGTATGATAAAGCGGCACAAGGCCACTTCTGGCTGTGGCAATACCCTTTAAAAGCTTAACTTTGGTTAGCTGGGTAGCATAGGGCACCTCAAGAGACGTCAAAATTTAATTGGTACTTGTTTGGACCCCTGCACAGAATTCGTTCAAAAAACCATCTACAACACCAGCTTGCAGTTTTCCATTTAATCCGCCATTCTTGGGCCATAAATTCTAAACCCTAAGCCCCACATCCTGAACCCTACCCTGATTTAGGCACCTGTATATAGATGTAGTAGGGCAGAGTTGGCTCAAAAAGGTGCATGGAAGGTCTTGGGCTAAGGTTCTTGGGTTTCTGTATGGTTTGGGACGATGCCTGGTGCTCACCTGGTGGGGATTTGAGGCATGCGGGAATGGGTTATATAGGGCCTGGTGTAAAGGATTAGTTAGTGACCTCCCTGCTGTTCACATCTCTTCGCCAAGTATTTTTGTAGAGTTGTGGGCTTTCTTTTTGTAGGTTTTTGGGTTCAAAGCCTTCATTCAAGCTCAGGGGTGGTGCAATTGTGATTGATGTTTGTAACCTTTACTGTCATCCCAAGCACGAGCTGCGTTCCGCATTCTTTTGGTACTGAATTGGATTCATCATGTTCAGGGTGTGGTTTGCAACTTCAAGGTCGAATTCTAGTCAACACGTGCAATGCTTTCGCAACTTGAGACTTTGGCTCTTGAAGCTGTAGGGGAGAAATTTGTGGAGCTTCCATCTGCTCACGCGGGTTTGGACCTCGTCAAGTCAAGTTAAGCCATTTAACTCATTTTCGCATGCGTGCTTTCCGACCTATCCTGCTGTACTGCATTCCATGGACGCGTCCTTTGAGACACTCAACGAAGGAACGCGAGCCCAAGGTTTGTAATTTGTTCCAAAGTCGATCGGCATGGTGTTAAGCTCGAAACCCTTCTACCGGAAGGGGTTGTCAAACACATCTTTCGGAAAAAAAACAGCACCAGCCACGCTACTTAACGTTCACACCGAGCATGTGATAAAAGCAGTGGACATATGGGGAGCAGGGTTTCTAGTAAGATGTCCCCCAAGCCACTGGGACTTGCCCAGCCTGACGCAAGCAAAGCAGACAGTGTGCAAGACTGCATGGCGCATGCTGGGTATGCGGCTCAAGAAGAGAAAGCTAAGACCCTTGGCTGAAACTTAGGTGGGTAGTTACCTGGTGGGCACATATAAGTCTCATGCAATGCTCGATTAATGGCAATTGGGCTACATAATGTCTAGATCAGCGTCTATGTTTCAGGGTTTACGTTTTGTGGGGGTGGAGTTTGACATGGGTCAGGGCAGGATTTGCGGAGTAGTATAGGGTAGGTGTGCATCGTTCAAGGCTTTGGAAGGCGACTTTGCCGCCGCGCCTGGGTTTCCCTCTCAGTTTACTTACCGGGGCTCAGGAGGGAAGAAGGGGATATACTAGATGGCACTGTAGCTAGAGAGATCGCATCCCAAAATGCCAGAGTTGGTCTTAATGGCATTTAGCTGGCCAGGCTTCATTGTGTTAAAACTACCTGAACTCCAAAAGTCTATGCAGCATCATCGTTTTTTGGCTTTTGATAGGGTTTTGGGTTATCACTTCATTCAGCAAGGGGGCTATCATTTTATTGACTACAGTAAGGGGTCCGGAAAGATCAAATCCCCAAACCATATCAGTGAGGCTAAGATCACACAGCTAGCAGGCACAGTGAAGACCGCGAACAGCGCTGCTTGGCACGACTTGCCCGGAACATCCGAAACTTTTGGCGGCCGAGGCCCCAATCATGGCTGCTCATAGTTTGGGCTTCCGGGAAGGCTCGATTTTCAGGATTCCACGCTCATTACGGAATCGATGTTAGACTAGGCAATCACAGGCCGCCAGTGTTCGTGTCGGTCCCTATTAGCAAGCATATATTCTTGTGACATCCTTGAAATGAGGACCCTCCTCTCCTTTCCCTCCCCGACTTGCTGTCCAAAGACTGACCTGCCGGCTTGCTGCATGGGTGTCTGCTTTTGTATTGGTTTGGAAATCTGGCAAGATTGACTTTGAATGCTTGGCACGGAAATTTGCAGACATGATGTACTATGTCTCGGACGCAGTCGGTCATCCATTTGTTATGGTCTTCGCTTTGCTGCTCGGCTAGGCGGTGGTTGGGTTTGCCGAAGCTACACGCTTACACCGTTTAAAGCTACCAGCCAATTGGTGGACAAGAAAGGGGCGGCCCACCACACAGTCCCCTGCTTGAGTTTCTACCTATACGTTGGGATCGCAGGGTGGTGCCACGTCGCAGCGCAGCGCAGATGACGACCGCCGTGCCTAGGTTTTCAACAAGGCTTTCAGCCAGCTTGGAGTGTAGGGTTTAGAGTTTAGTTTAGGGGTCTTGACGGGCTAGAGCCGGCAGGGCCTTTTCTATTCCACGTGTTTGAGGTCACTTTTCCATCTAGCAGGAATCTTTCTCCTGTGCTGGCCATGTATGCGTGTGTCCCCTAAAATTCAAGTCTGCATATCGTTGTATATACAGATGTATACAGATGCATGCAGATATAGAAGCGTATACACATAGCTGTCAAAGATCGATCTCTCCACTCAAAGGCACCTCTTTGTGTTGGGTACCGCACGCCTGTGGATTCGTGCCGGTGCTCACCTCTTTGGACATTAGATCCTTTGCTCAGCGGCTGCGTTGAAGCATCGGTCTTTCATGATCACAGAGCTTACGGAACCTTTGTGGCTCTCATTTTGCTTTTGGGAGGCAGTCTAGGAGGCCTTGGGAGGCCACGACATCCTAAAACCTCCAACCCGCAGAATCAGACCATGGGTAGCGATGGTTGCGGGCTAGGTGTACACAGATTCAAAATTGGGTACAAGCCTGTAGAACTGTTGAAGCTTGATGGAGATGGGCTGGAGCTCTTTCATTTTGTTGACGACGCTCCTGGAGGAACATCCGAGCCATGTCCCAGTATGTTTTGTAAGTCCTATAGATCGCACTAATCCGTGCTTCGTAATACGCCCCTTGGGGCCGCGTGTTGTTGCGAAGCCCCCTACGGCCTACCCACTTTGTGTCCTTCAGAACCCTCCACGTAGATGAGTTTTTCAAGAGGATGCCCAGCAATGCTTTGCCTGGTACAGGGAGGGACCTTTTTGGTAGATCGTGGGTTACAAGTCAACTGTAGTGAGGATAAGTATTCACTGTTCATAATTACCAGGACCCCACAACGTATGTAGAATAGTGGCCTGTTGGTTCATGTTATGGCTTCAGGGCCATTGTCTCACCTACTTCGATAGCAGCAACAGCAACTTCAACGCCATGAGAGCAACACTAGAAATTGCAAAGGCTACAATGGCAGCCCATTTGATGGCAAGTGTTCTAGTGATGGTACTGCACAGGTGCGGCGCGCTTATGCTCGTTTCATATTTTCATGTTCTGTCTTGTTCCTTCATGCCCCTCTAGCTTGATGAGGCCGTTTGGCAAGGTATGTGTTCTTTGTTTAAGTCAATTCTGCAACCCTGCGCCCAAAAACTCGGCCATCCCAAGACCCTAACCCTCAAGAGTGGCAATCCAACATCCCAATTAGATAAGACTGCAAATTTGAGGAATTTATTCGCGATTTCGTTGCCATGTCGCTGCCTGTTGTGATCACAGATTTGTGCGTGCCTTGGGTGCAATCGGGAGTATGGCTCTCAGTGATGGAGTGTCGTGTCTTACAGCTGTGGGGGAATTAGATCTCAGATGTTCTCTAAGTTGCGGGCCTTATCGGACCACAGTAGATGACATCACCCCTTAATCATCGGCGGACTGGGCCGGTCGATGGACAGCCCAAGCCAAATTGCCGGCATGTTCTTTTCTTTGAGGTGCTGGTTTGACTGTTACAAAAGACAGCCTACTCCAGTTGATTCCAATTGAGAGAGGCAGAATACTTTGATTTGGCAATCCACGATTTCTCGCCAAAATGGCGTGTGCAAGTGGAGAGAATAACCTGAGAGAAAAGTATCCCGGAGCCCCACGCCTAGCACACCAAACCTGGATACCATGTAAATGATACTTTGCATGGCCCCACGCAAGGATGCCACCCACAACTCGAAGGAGTGTACCAATTTTTCGGCCAAAGGACTTGGCCTAGCGTACTTTCGGGAGCACCATGCGGATTTCCTTGATGTTGCTTCGGCCATGCGAGTGCGGAGCCCCAAGCTACCTATCCATCCCACATGAGTAGTATCTTATTTGGGGATACTATGGTACCCATTATCGAGTAAGATCATATCCTCCTTTTGGGGTATAGTATTTTATATAAGGAATCTTATCTTACTAGGTTCAACCACCAAAAAAACATTAATATAACCCCAATATATACCCTGTTATAAAATAGTAGTTTCCATTTTCTTTTCCATTATCCCTATATAACCCCTATAGAACCACCAAAAAACACTACTCAAATCCTGAAACCTAAGCCTTGATTAACACAGAAGCCCTCAAACGCAAACCTGAAACTTTAAAACTGCTGGGCAAGCTAAAGCTACAGAAAGTGGTCCCACTACACAGTAGAAGTGGAAACCCTAAAGCCCTAAACTCCCAAACTTCTACACCCTAAACCCCTAAACCCTAAACCCCTAAACCCTAAGCCCCTAAACCCATAGACCCCAAATCCTTAAAGCCCTAACCCCAAACCCCAAACCCATACACACCCGAGACCCCAACCCGAGGAGGACTGGCCTTGCCTCGCTAAGTGGAGCGATGAGTATTTGCTGTCTTTGGGCTGCTTTTGGCAGGTTTGGGGTTCTATAAGTTAATAGCCCCCCTTAAGTAGATAGAATATGGGGTATATGGGGATCTCATTATAATATACCCAAAGCCACATTCCATCTACTTAAGGGGGACTACAGGGTTTCGGGTCTAGGGTTTAGGGTTCTATAGGGATACTGGAAAAGAAAATGGAAACTACTATATTGGGGTTATGCAGGGTTTCAGGCATAGGGGGATTCTGTACGTCCGAGCTGTGCTAACGGCTCTCTGGCTAAGGGATTGTAAAGTGTCTTGGAAGAAAGCCCTGCATCCCCGTAATCCTAAATTCCCCAGTATTCTTTCGAGGAGCGGATGGTGGAAGTAATAGCGGCATTACACGATGCAGGCTTACACAAGAAGACAATACCGTGACCTCCAATTCCAACCCAGCCTGCAGCACCTCACAGAGCGGTCCCGGCTCAGCATAGTGGCCTTGTGATATCTTCCCGAATACCCAGATCCTTGCTACACAAGGACACGCACGTCTGTTGACTGACCCGCGTTGGTATGTTGCTTGAGGCTATGTTATGAGGGCTTCTTGAAACAGTCTTTAAATGCTCATTTACAACCCTAAACCCTAAGCCCTGAAACCCTAAACCCTAAACCCTTAAGCCTAAACCCTTATAAGGATCCTCGTCATCTTGCTGTAATTTCGAATTCAGAGAAGCTCCTGGTCAAGGTCTGCCGTGGGAGACGTGGAGGTCTCGGTAAACGTGCACCTCGGCCCAAGGCTCCTAAGGCCAAGGCGGTTCTGGGCTTGGTGGGGAGGTTTGAGGGGCTTAGAGTATGGTTGTTTCCATGTTCGTTTCCATTTCCGTATTTTACCCCAATGTTATACTCCGATATCCTAATTATATCATATTACCCCAATGGTACCTAACTCCTATTCGTGTTGGGAGTCCATGTAGAGTGTCAAAGAGCCTCACAGTGATTTCCCTCAGTATCCAATGCCTTGCTTCTTGCTAGCACAGGGTGAATGACTCCTATGATCTGTAGTGACGACCCCGTGTAGAATGCCAAGAACAGCCAGTATAGTGACGTTGATAATCCACAGCTGCCTTGTTATGTTTTGTTTTGGGATTTGGGCTGCCCTGTTCTGGGTTTCAGACAACCTCTGGCAGCCTGATGCTCATAGCACTACAGGTGCTAGGGGCCGCAACTTTCAGCAGCTGAGTAGCAGGCCCCCATCGGAAATGCCTGCTTGTCACCTAGGACCCCCGATGGCCGCGCCGACTCTGTGGACAGTCTTGGTCGGTTTGTACAGCCCCTGGAGGCACGCCTTAGGGTTCAGGGCTGCGGGAACCCTGCACCCCTTTGGATTCAGGTCCTTCGGGTTTCGAGTCCATGTCAATGTTCTGGAGGGTTTGGGTCCAAAGATGTACTCCTGTTCTTCCGGGTTGATGCAACTGTAGAGGAAGCGTATTAACCCAAAGGGGTCTGATATTTTTTTGTCGAGGGCTTAGTTTTTGGTTGGGGCCCATGCCTGGGAGCTCACCATTTGATTGGTGTTTGAAACCATGAGTCCAAGTGTGATATGCCCGGATGTGTTCATGAATTACGCCTTGCATGCATGAGCTTTTTCACTCTCGGGAAATGATGGCAACTTTGTGGAAGCTTACTATCGACTCGTTTACCTTTTGGTTGTAGCGGGAGACCACCCCGCGCAGCCACATTGTCTTCGTCAAGACGTCCTTAGAACAGCCCGTGCAACCGTCCATTGTGAAATGCTTGTAAACTCACTAAGATGTCACCCCTCGGCCTTAACCTCTACTCCTGACTTCCTACAGGAGCGATTTCGTTTTCGCGATTTCTTCCGGATCCTGCAAGAGGGCCGCGGAGATGTCCTGTATCTTTCCAGGCGGACGTGCGAAGGGGGTTGCAGGAAGTTACACTTAGAACTCATTGTCGAGGCGAACAGGGATAAGTGTTACTGTCAGTATTAGCCTCATTAAACGGCTTTTTCCGGTGGACATGGGGGTCCTTCTTGTTGTTTGGAATAGTCCCTAATATGGTCCCTACTGAGGAAGCCTATGTCCATCCGTCGAAATCTTGACTGTAGTTCATATTACAGCCCGCTAGCTCAGGCAGAACGATTCCTTGCGAGAAGAGTTCCCTCGCCTCATGGGCGATGTCCCCAACGCCATTCCGCTGGCTTTGGAGGCAGGGCACCCCGAAAAAAATCCTCACTTGAGCTTGGAACCAGACACACGGTGTCACACTTACGTAGAGAGTCGAATTCACACAGATAAACAAGGTGTTGTCCCTGATGTATTGGAATTTCACTTGTTTGAACGCTCTAGACGACTGTAGGTAGGTATGAGGGTGTATAGAGACACGGTGGCGTGCTTTGTTGGGATGTTATCATCAGGACACGAGGTTTTGGGGGCAGCACGCGGCGGACTCTGTTGTTGGGAGCCCCCCCTCCCCCCACGAAAGGGACTTTACATGAAATGTTTGTGCACTTGTAGGGAGTTATCAAACTTCTGAGACAGGCTCCATTGAAGGCACTCTCTGGGATCAGGAAGGCTAAGCTCTAAAGCATCCCATGATGGAGGCCTTTGGCAATGAGCCGGATGCCGCGACTTGGGAGCCCTGAGAACAGTTGAAACATGGAACTGGGATGGTATGAGGGGCATACTTGGAGGGTCATGGGGACTTAGTAAGTTACTAAACCCTGTAACCCATATAGCAACCAAAATATCCCTATTATTAACCCATTTACTAAGTCCCCATGACCCTCCAAGTGAAGGTTTACGGATTTAGGATGCGGAAATTGGCATGATCAATGCCACCTCACCCCTTTCGCCAGGTTTTCGGTGGTAGGGCGATACTGTTGTTCTTAACTTCCTGGCCTCTACTATTTGCCTATCAACCTTTAACAGTAGACTCACCTGAGCTCAACCCAAGTTGTGGTTTGCATAGATTAAATGGTAGTTTCCCTAAATAGGGGAACCCCAATATAGACCCTAAAATACTATAGTCCTTATTATAGGGACCCCCAACATGGTACCCCTAATTGTGGGAATCTACCAAATGATCCTAACAACAGGACCTAGTTCTCAGTTTTTCTAGCTTGGCTGGAGAAACCGTTTGGAGTATCCAGGGTTTCCCTGGAAGGTCATGCGCGGTCAGAAGTGACAGTGAGGTTGCACGGCGGGCTGTTGTTGTGACATCACTGGGTAGGCCCCTGGGATATTTACCCTAGTTGCTTTAATAGGGGACCCTATTTCTCGACATTTTTCAAATGGTTTTAGGGGCCAACCCAGATCAGCTGGGGTACCTAAACATCTTCTAGCCGTCGTTACAATTACCACCGACCCTGCAAGCCGGGCTTAAGGCTCGGGGGCGGCACGGGGATGTTGTGGCTTAGTAGTTTAGACACTTCACGCTAGAAGGATCAAAGACTTTAAGTTTCTACCCTTAATGTTTGTAACCCTAGGTTTTGGTTCCCAAATACCCTAATCCAGGACCATGTTCCGTGGTTTAGGGACCCAAACCCAAGGGTACAAACCCTAAGGGTACAAAGGCAAACTCCCTGAAAGGAAGTAGTGGGCAACTAAGGTGAATCTGTGGATTGGCGATGAGCGGTCAGTCTCCTCCTGCCACAAGGTGGGGGTTACCCGATATTAGGGGTACCTTTTTGGGGGTCCCCATAATCAGTATTATACCCTAAACCCTAAACCCTAATCATAGCATATTGGGGTCTACATTGGGGTGCCTTGTATTGGGAAATTGGAGCTAGCAGTCACCATGTTGGAGACTTGTTCAACAAGCGTCCAGCCTGTGAAGGGTGCGACTTGGGTGTTGAAAAAAATCTTTAGAAACAGTTGCTCAACCATGGGTCTCCGCGGTGGCTTGTGCCTTCGAAACCATATGAATTGTGAATGGCTCAGATTCCGCTCTGCTGTGTGAACAGCATTGACATTGGATGGAGAAAGGAAGCTTTGGCTCTGTGATGGACTAGAGCAGAAATTCGGTAATCACACCATCTCACTTCGAGGTCGTGGCCAGCAAAATTGTGCTCCTCTACTGCTTCTCTGCTCCGCTTCTGCTCGTAAGAATGGTCTGAAACAGAATGCTGATTACTAAGGAGGCCCCTTTCCAGGTTGTTGCATTCAAGTTTGGTTTAGGGATGTGGCACGTTTGAACATGTGAGGCCATAATGGCCATAGTGGATCTGTCATAAAGCAAAGACTTTCAACCGATAGCTTTTGTGGTTGTTGAGGATCCCTATGAAAATCTCTACCTCGTGGTGCGAGGCGAGCCTCTCAGTGGCGTTCAGACTTTCCAGACTTGGGTTTGTGCGCCAAGGCTCGAGAAGTTGGGTTCTCCTACATGTACACAAACCTGCCCACATCGTCGTGGGGGTTAAGGGTGCGATGGTAGAGCGTTCCGCAAAAAAAAACCTGTAAGCCTTCTCCTCCTTGTGTGCAATTTTTCTGGCTTTGTTCCAGCGGATCCAGAATCAAACCGGAAACACAAATCCTTCATGGGTTTTGCCTTTAAGTTTGCAGGGATAAAGGCTTTAGTATGTAGCACCTTATGGTGGAAGCCTGAATCCCCAGACTGAGATGAGACGCCGAGGAAAGTGTTCACCCTCATGCCGCCAGCAAGTGCTCCTTTCTTGTGCCTGGCTAGAAGACGTGGGATGTCGTTTTCAGAGCTCAAAAGGGTGTAGGGTTCAAAACTCAAAAGGATATAGGTTTCAAAGTTCAAAAGGGTATAGGGCTCCAAGTTCAACGGGGCCAGGGCTGGATGCATGGCGGTTGAGGAATGTTTGGGGCTTCGTGCTAGGGAGCCCCAGGCTTTTGGCTCTAAAGTGCCAGATGGCAGGGCTGCAAAGTGTAGGCTTCCCAAAAAGTGGCAGATACCAGGCTTCACATTTTTTGTTTAGGGGTTTAGGGTTTAGGGTTGTTGTAGTTGAAGTCTGATAATTCGACACTTTGCCTTCTACTTCTCAACTGAAACCGTCATGTGCCTACACTGTGAGCTTATCACCAAGCAGTGTTCATACATGAAGTGGACGGCCATTGCCAAACGATTTGACGAAGTATGCGGAATTCGATCCACCTGAGTAGAACGGACCCTATCCAGAATCCAGGCTGTGGTCAGAAGTCCGATCAGGTTTTCTTTTGACCCTGCTAGAGACGAGTCAGGTATGGATGGGACAAGAGTTACGAGGGTACTGCAAATAGATGTTCCGCGGGCTGGGCTCCGTTTGTTCTCAGCCATGTTTGCTTTGTATGGTCGTACCATATATTTTCCCATAGCCCTGAGCTCTAAATCACCATGACCCCCAGAGGATGAGTGGTGAATCCTACACGATCCAAGTCTTGGGGGGCATGGGACTTCGGCTAAAGTTGTAGAAGTCGCTGGACAAAACCTCCGCCAGACAATTCTTTGTATGGCACGGAAAATTTGCGCCATGCTTGCCTTATGACCCTGACATACCATTAGGGAGTCATTTGGGCTATTTTCAAAATTGTGGGCCCTAGTATTCAGGGTACCAAAATTGCCCTGCTACCCTCAAACAACGCAAGGCTTTGGTCAATGCTTTCTGGCCGCTACTTGAGCGCAGAACCTACCAATCTAAGGTAATGACGGGAGTGGGGCCACCATGTAGGGACCTAACATGTGCTTAATATACCTCCTATGTCCGCATGGTCCCCCTAAACCCTAAACCCTAAACTATACACACCCTTCCCCATCGGAAACTTTTCACCTGTAGTTGGTCCAAGCCAAGGCACGAACGGCTCTGCGATCCTGCGACCCATGTTCGACAACCAGACAAGACGCTTTGCGATACAGGGATTAAGATAATTTAGGGGTTTCTGTTTAAAAGGATGTATAGGCTACTTATGTATAGCGGTATACAGGGATTTGTGGGGTCTAGGGTTTCCAAAGATTATGGACCCCTACTCTGGGGTCCCTGTACTAAGGAATATAATATATTTATATCGGGCGCGGTCTATACTGGAGGCCCCTATGCTGGGAAATTTCTTTACTGATTGCCATGCCAGACGTTCAACCTGTGTCTTTGATCTGCACTAGAGGTCCTACATGCGCTTTAGAGTTTTGGGGTTCCGGGTCCAGTAGTGCACATGCCGTTCTGGATTGCATTACATCTGGCTTCCGGCCATGCCAGCGTTGAAACCCTATACCCAAAATCTGTCATTCTATGAATTGCGGTATCTGATGTGATCAGGTCATAACAGTGACAGTGCTACTACTCACGGAATTATTGTAATCCACGCCTCTGAGCCTTGAAACATTAGAAACCAGGTCCTAGCTCTTGCCTTACATGCTCTGTATCATAACTGCCGAGTAGGTAGCCTTCAACCCTTTCAAACCCTCTGGGTATCCACGAAATGATCAAAGTGTCCGCCGTTTTTGAGCCAGGGAGCTCAGCAGCTAGGTTATCAAACAATCCTGCCCTAGACGCTAAACTTCGTAATCTAAACAACATATCTGATAAGTTTCCCTGGCACGCTACTCATTCCAAGGAGTCTACAGCCGGAGCCTGACGATGCGCCAAGAGTATCGTGGATACCCGGGCTGGATTCAGGTTTAGGCTTAGATGGCAGGTTGGCAAAATTATGGTCCCTTTTGGGCGCCCTCAGTATGATTCAGCTCCTGATATGTTAGTGCACCCAGAAATGGATTATCATTTTGTCAAGCCCCAACATCATAGCGGCTTTTGGCCTCCGCGAGTCCCTGCACAAAGGCGCTTGGGGTTTCGGGTGTAGGGCTCAGAGTCTGCTTTCTGTGGCTTGGCTGTTGGAAAGTAGCCCTGAACCTCAGTATGGACATCTTGTGTGTAAGCTCGCTGAGAAACTGCAAGCTTCTGACCCTTTCTCTCGCGCGGGCACCTCAGTCCTGTATTAACAGCTTGGTTGGCCTTTTCCCTTGTTGTTTTTTCCTAAGGATCCCAGATATTCATATTATTCAAACAACCCCATAGGCCTTTGTTCAAACGAGCTCAGGGTCCGGGGCTGAGGCTTCAGGGACTGTCGGGCAGGGCGAGAGTTGTCCTTGGGGATGAGGTGCTTCTGGTGTAGGTTAGGTTGGATAATAGTTACAACCTAGTTTCATATATGTACATATAGCCCTTAATATGACCTCTAATATAAACTGTTATGGGGTGGGGGCGGTGCCCGTTCGGGTTTGGGGTTAGGTTTTAGGGTAAGGTTTGGAGGGTTGGTGTAATGTGAGGGCCACTGACTGTGGGAGCCTTAACCCGAAAACGCTACACGCAATCGCCGAATGTTAGAAATTGAAGGGATTGACAGGTTCTTCATTGGAGGGTTCAGGGCCAGAGCTTCCAGCGTGTTGTACTGATCTGTGTGGTGCCTTGCTGCATAGTTTCTGTAAGACAGACGTTTTAATCCTTGTCAAAACCCCCGAAGCCCTAACGTGGGTTGCTGTTAAGAAAGCTGAGTTACTTTACTGTATTGGCAAACCCTATATAGCCATCATGGTAACTTAAGTTCTTTAACAGCAGTCCAGTAAACAAGGTGTTATCCAAGAGAAGGCTCGCCCGTGGGTTGACTGGATCAATGTCAGCGATTCACTATTCTTTGGCGGGCATAGGATTCCTTATAGTGAAGTAAAAAAAGGGTCGTTTTTTATTCCTAGATCAATGTGGGCTAAGTTGAAGGGTTTTAAGATTTTGGGAACTCTATGTCAGCATCACCTTCCCCCAGAATGCCCCACCCCAAACGCTGATGTACACACTCGAAACTCCTCCCTAAACTCCCCGAAAATAATGTGCAACTTCAAAATGCGCCTTGTGAAAAGTACATTCCTCTATAGGGTTTAGGGTTTAGGGGGAGATTTGGGCTAAAAAGGGCTATATATAACGATATTATAATTATTATCCAACTGTTACTGAGGGGGTCTCCAGAGCACATCCTGAGTGGAGCTGAGGATTCCCTTTGATGTTGCGGGTGATGTGGATCCTACCAAGCTACCCAGCTTAATCAGTCATCCAACTCAATCGTGGGTAGCCGCGTTTAGGGTTTCATTAGGGTGTAGGGTTTAGGGGTCCTGATTTCCCGGAACGGCGCCCCTCTGAGCCCCAAATTAAATGCTTTCATTCATCGCTTCAGAGAGGGACCCCGAAACTGGGACCTCCTAGATTTTGGCAATCCCTATGCACCAGTACTTGTGACTTGCCTGGGTGCAAAGTTCTGCTCTACTCATCCTTTGTTGGAGATCCATTCCTTCATTGTCTATGAAATGAAGCACTAGAGGAACTAGGTGCCCTACATCAGACGGCTGGCAGCATGGTTCAATTTGCCTTCTTCAGTCGGTCAGGAGCAGTAAAGGAGCGTGAATGAGTTCTACTATTACTACTAGTGTTACGTTTTGTCTTGTGCTTTTATAATACAACCATCCGCCCAGCAGCCGGAAATGAGGACCCTAAACCCTAAACCCTAAACCCTAACCGTGTGTAGTAGGCCAGCCCCGGCCTTTAAGCACCGCTGCTCAGTTGGTCTCAGTACGGATCCTTGTTATAGAATGCTGGAAACCGTCCCGCTGGTTGCATACTTGGAATCCATGGCTAATTGTTTTCTGAGTGGCACAAGTGCCCCACGTAATTTTTGACCAGTTGCAACTGTAGCTATCGGATTGAAAGCTGCAAGTTTGCTTGGTTACAGCTATAGCTCACTAAGTGAAAAAGCCACTTGCACTTGGAAATGAACCTCCAATTTGCCATGGAAGCAGTGAAGCGCCTCGAGGTTCCCCTTGTTTGCCCTCTTTCGAAGGCATTTGGCTGTCGAGGCTGCGCGTGCAATCTGTAGGTTCTGAAGTGGCATTGAGGGTTGCGAACGTTTTTTTTATACGCTTTGAGGGCTTCAGTTCATGAAATTCTGGAGCAAGGTTCAGGGCTTCATGCAGACTTCCAATCCTGCACCTCTAGGGTACTCATACCAAAGGAGCACGATTTGAAGGGGTCAGGTTCTTTGCGGGTAATGGGATCGGTGCTCGCATCTGCAGTTGCCCGATCTTGCCGGTCACGCATACCTCATGATGAAGAGGAAAACGGAAGAGAGGGAGGGAGAGAGAGCTTTAATGAATCCTATCCGATGGGGAGTTCTTGCTTGGAGGCTACCACTATGGGCTATCAGACCCTAAGGCTACCTTAATCTACCCCAAAATAGGGTCATAATAGGGATTTTTGGGGTTTGATAGCCCATGGTGGTATGGAAGGGTAAGGAGGTGGGAAGTGAAGGATGGAAATTACTCCGGGCCTTGCAGTAGACCGGACATGGCGCGGACTCTTGGGCCATGGGATGCAACCTTGACGTCCTCCTTCTGGGAGGTTAGGATTTAGGGTTTAGGGGTGTGGGTGTGTGTGTGTGGCCTGTAGAAGAAGAAACAGAGCGAGAGGGACGCAGCGAAGGGACGGGGGTCGGGGTCAAGCGCTTCTAACCCTTCCTCGTGCACATGAGCTATAGTCTAAACTCCCCAAAGGGGGGTTATATGGGACACTATATAGGGGACTACTATACTAGGAGGTTAAACCCTAAACCCTAAGCCATAAATCCTAAACCCTATACTACAGGTTATTAAGGGGGATTCTAGGAGTTTAGACAATGGCTCACATGAGTAGTAGTTTATTTGGGGATATTATGGTACCCAATATAGAGTAGGGTTCGATCCTCCCTTTGGGTATAGTATTTTATACATAGAATATACTTTTACTAGGTTCAGCCACCAAAAAAACGCTACTCACATGGCAATAGTTTTTTCAGACCGCTGAGGGCAGGCCAGCTCGAGGCTTTGCCTCGGACCGCCTTTCACGGGGGTGGACATAGCTCTGCATAGGCCCCTGGGACATTTAATATTTTCCCAAATGGTTTTAGGGGCCAAGCCAGAGCTGTGACAAGAAGAAGAACTGTTGCTGTTAAGGAACTAACGTAATTTAAGGTACCAATCTGGGGTAACCAGATTAACTGATGTATATATGTATATATCGATACATACCCCTTATGGTGACTTCTTGTAAGTTCCTTAACAGCAACCTAGACAGGGAGAGGGGAGAGAGAGAGACCCAGAGGACAAGAAGCGAATATTGGCATGATGGTGGGCCTCTAACATGTCCAAGCTGCAGTCCCGCCCCCCGGCTAGAAAAGAACCCGCCTAAGGCTTAAGGGACCAATTGCCGAAACAAGATGTACTTTCCAGGTTCGCATGTAATTGTTTTGGAGTAAAATTGCATACTAGTCAGGTACTTGGACCTGCGGGGCAAATTGATGATGCCACAGTAAGGCGTATTTCGTTATTTTAATTAGGGGCCTTAGCGCCAGACCCTCGACCCTAGAGAAGGCGTGGAGTTTTCAGTGGCAAGAGATTCTTCAAGCCCTTCAGGTAAATGCTGAATCTGAAGTTGGCCCATCTCAAAAACAAAATCCCTAAACCGCGACTCCAAACCCAAAGCCGCCTCCCAATAGTCTAAGGGGTCTGGATTTCGGGGGGGCTCCGTTAAGGAGGGGCCCATATCAACCTTATGCCTTATGATTAATACCTCAGCCAGGTGACAGTGGGTCCCGGAGAGCTCTTGCAACTTTGTCAAGAGTTCCGGTGACATTCTATGGGTTCCCTAGTGTGTTTTCGGGAATTAGCCTTGGGTACACGTTAAGCCTGTTTCAGGGAAAGCCGTGGGGGTTAGTAGTCGGGTGGGGGGTGGTAGGAGAACCCATCACGTTGTGGCCCATAAAAAACCTTGAGGAATCTAGGAGCCTGAATGATTGACATTACTAATATGACTTGTTTAGTATGTAGACAAAGCAATTCCGATTGTGGGGCTATCCTTAAGCGGAAGAGTTTGGATGGATATTGGAGATATTATGCTGTCCAACGGGTGGCTGGATGTGAAACTAGTCATTCAAGCTCTGCCGTCATTTTGGAAGGAGTGAACTCAGAACCGTTTTGTCTTTTTTTTCTCAAAGCTTTCTGGTCACACTCCGCCGTTCTTAGGTTTGATCGGCTTGAAGATATGAGCATGAGGGTCGATACGTCAACCGCATGCTCGATGTTCAAGAGTGCCTTCCTGCTCCACGTTGCAGGTACCTCCCCGCCATGTGGTATCATCGTGCCATGGCTTATGGTGGCCTAGATTCCCGTAGTTATGACAAGTGTATATTGCACTGTACTAGCGCAGATGTAGCGGTACGTTGTTATTGGTAAGACCCCATGCTTCAAAGCTTCCAGCATGGCTGTGATTTTGCAGGGCAGCGCCGCGACCAACACGACCCTTCTAAGCTTGTATATACCGAGTGAAGCCAGCTCTGAAGTTATCTGTTGTATCTTTCTATTGCACTGGTGTATGATCGCGATTGTTACCTATATTACTAGCTATATTGCTGGTGCTGTTAGTACATGTATTCCTTCTACCAGTCCTGTCCGAAGAGCCTATTGAAAGCTATTGAATATAGAAGCTTTCTGAAAGTGAAGCTGCAGGTGTCGCGCAAAGAGGTGTGACAATAGCTGTGAACTACTGGCACGATATGCAGATTGGCCACGGATACGTACATCACCAGCTGATACGAGGCATTTTTGGCCTGAATGTGGAGGAAGAGGAGTCTGATTCTGATGGCTCGTCGTGAAATGCGTGTGCCGGATGAGGTTGACACTTGCAAGTCCGCAGATTGCACCGGCGAGCTCGTCTGACCACCTGCGGTTCGGAGCACCGGGACCTGAACGGACCTCCTTGCAGATGATCCTTTTGCTGCTCTTTCGCGGGGCGAATGACGTTCAGCCAGGCGACGATGGAGTTTGATGATGTACTAACAGGTCACAAAGCTTCAAGCCAAAGCCTTTTGGGGAGCGTCAACACTTGCTACCTCGCCTATGCGTGTGAGCAGCCGTCAGTATGAGAAGCCCGTAGCATTGCGTTGATTTCGACAGCACATTTCCTGGCGGTGATGGAGAGGTCCTCGCGTGACGGCTGTCTGCAAAAAAGTCCTCTGCTTCGGTGCCAACCTAGGATAGATAAGAAGCCTAAATAGTTAGTTGCCAATATTGCGCTTCCGTATTCCTTATGTAATTATGGACTATGGTACCTCAAATGGGCCTCAAGATGATATTGGTAATTATCTAGGCTCCTGTAGTACAACTTGCGCGCCTGCCATCTTCCCATGCAGTTGCGACTTTCCTCTGCCTCAGTGGTCAGACATACTGAGAGCCTCCTCATGCTCCAACCTGTTGTTTTAAGTCAACTGTTTTTTGTTTTGTGTTACGTCGTTTTTGTGATGTTGGTGTCAACACATTGCTACAGCGGCAGTGTTGAAAAATGTTCTACTCCAGCTCGTATTCGCGGCTCCCCATCTGCCACGTAAATCTGCCAGCCTCTGCGTGAAGCAGAAGGTTTCGTACAGAGCTGTGGGTCATTGTCATCCTCTGCACAAATTGGCCACACAGAAATGATGTGTCGTCCTGGGTAATCCTTGAACCCCATAATGTCCAAACCTGAAGGTCTACTTCTTACCCAGGGGCTTGCGTGTTTTGGTAATATATCAAAAAATCCGCACGAAGAAAGAAAACCTAACAAACTCAAAAGGAGCTCCATGGGAGTCCTTACTTGGGTACCCCGCAAGGATTGCACAGCTGAAGCCCTGTACCCACAAAAACGATGTGAGGTGATTACGACCTATGCGGTTCGCGGCAAGGAGAAAAAAGGCAGGATGGTTTTACGACCCTTAAGCCTGAACCCTAAGCCCTCAGCCTAGTTCTAAACCTTGGCCAAAGCCTTCATGCTGGTCTAGGTTGGGTTTTGGTCTCTTCTTCTACATAAGTACAATCTATAATCGTAGCTGGAGGGCCTAAAGGCCGTAGGCCAGATGTTCCAAGTTGGTCACAACCTGAGTGTTTACCTGCTCCAATCTTGGTTTTGTGCTGCTTACCAACTTGCCCTGGCCACGACCCCCTAGATCCCAAATAAACCCTCAACCCCACTCGCCGAACGAAAGAAGCTGTGTGCTATCATTGTTTTTTCTGCGTGGTCCTTGAATTGATCAGCGCAATCCCAAGCTGAGCTTCCAGGATATCAGGGCCATGCAAGAAATCAGGTCAGAGGATGTTTTGACATTGTAAATGGAGGGGGTTCCAGACTTGGTCCCGGAATTTGTCTTGAGTTTTAACTTCGTTGCAGCAATACATGGGGACTGTTTAGGCCAGGATGAGTCCCTGAAAGGGTTTAGGGGGTTAGGGTTTTAGGGTTTAGGGTTTAGGGTTGGGTACTGCCCCGCCTCAGCAACAGTTGGATGGTAGTTATAGTATATATTATAGCCCTTAATAAGACCCCGAATATGGACTGTTACTGGGTGGGGGCAGTACCCAAGTTTAGGGAGTTATTCGGGTTCAGGTGGCTCATTCGAGACTTAGGCAGTCACTGGCTGGCCTCATTCATATGGTGCAATGGCCCTATGAGTTTGTCCTTGTTCCTGTTCTTACAGAGATTGTTGACACATGACATGGACGCATGGAGAGGCGTAAGTCGACATGCTTCCTAAAAGTGGTTTCGAAAACTAGGATTTAGAGTTTCTAGTTTTGAGAGTTCTAGAGAGGGACCCATAATAGGGACCCCCAATCCCATTTCTACATGAAACCCATACAGAGCGCTTGTTCGTGATCTCCATTCCTGGGTCGTCCGCATATTAACCCCATGGGACGGCAGGGGCCGCATTCCCTAAACCCGAAAGCCCTTATGCCCTAAATAGAGTTTCCTTATACTAACTTAGCTGAAGTTCCTGAACAGCAAGCAACTCAGTTGTTGAAACTGTAAGAACTGAGTAGTTTAGGATTTCGGGGCCCTAAAACCTCACTCAGAGTCACATTTGGGTTGTATAAAAACCTTGCCTCGGAGGAAACAAAAATTGTGGCCTGAGGCTCCGCGAATAGCAACATGTAGGTTATTGTTGAAAAATGATAAGAGGAAGAGAGGTAATATAGTGAAAAGGCTCAAGACTTAATTAGGAAAGCATGAGGAAATTGAAGCGACAGCACCTTTTTGTTGAACAAAAGCAAAAGGGCACAGGTTTTCCATACAACCAATTTTGGGCTCGTAAACTTTTGCCATCTCGTACCCTGGCTACTGAAGCCTTCAGGGGCCAGCTGACGAAAATCAGAACTGGAACTATGTACTGTTCTGGCCCTGTTCATACTGATATGTTGCAATGAGATGATGGACCACTCCTACTTTCCTTTCAGTTGGCGTGTTGTACTTTTGACGTCAGGCACTGGGCGATTTCAACTGTTCGAGGACGCTCCTGGGTTTCAGGTTTCTGCGGCTCACTTTAGAAGCTTGATTAACAACCAAAATTGTGGTCTAGCTTCCTTGCATACTCATGGTCAAGTAGACCTCAAAATTACATTGGTAGTGCATGACTTCGGTTCTGGACGCCAGTTATGCCTTCGAAGGTTCGCCTCAGGTATTTTGGACACATACGTTGAAGCCTGTCCAGGATTTTCATAGATGGAGGTCCAGTAATGGTCACTAACAAACCGGTAAGTAGTGACTTCTGTTCACCAAGTTCCAGAACCTACGTCATCCAAGGCAAAAGCAACTTCCAGTTGATTGATGTAGCAAGTCATACAACCCGTAACATTAAACCCTAGACCCCAAACCCTAAACCTTCAACACTAAACCCAAAACCCTAAACCCTAAACCCAAAAGAATCCTCCACCTCCCACGCCTGCATCACCTTTGCCGTATGCTCATTAACAGTATTGGATCAGAGCAAGGCCGAATACTCAACGAGCCATAGTCTAACCTCCTAGGGGATTATATTGAGTATTGAGGGAAATCTGTAAATCTTTGACAGGATGGGTTTAATATTGGGGGGGGGGGGGGTACTAGGCTGTATAACCCCATGAGCCATTGCATTTTCTACTACCCAATTAGGTCAAGTAGATTATCCGTCATTGGGGTTAGTATCCCTAAGCTCCCAAGACCCCCTTTATAGCACAAGGCAATCCTATATGAGAACCATACCTCGGGTGCTGCCCCCACTCTGCAACAGTTGAATAATATCCATAGTATAGTTACATATGGCCCTTAAAAAGACCCCTAATGCAGATTGTTAGAGGGTGGGGGCAGTACTCAACCTGTATGACAACCATACTATTAACTCCTTGGGACTCAGCTTGGACGTTAGACCCGTAACCTTTTGGGATTCCCTTATATTCCTATTATAGGCACCTAAGGGTTAACCCTTAGTAGGGGTCCTAAGTGCCACGTAGTTGAATAGAGACATCTGCAGATCCCCTGGCCCTAAGCGCACGCAGCCTTGAAAAGGACGCGAAGAAGCGCGGATACGGAGGCCTGGGCTCGAGCAGCTTTACACCCCTCCGCGCAAACATGGAACTCCATGTGAGCTATAGTGAAAAATCCTTATGGGGGCTATATAGGGGATTATTATGTAGTGCAGTATTATAGGGGTTATTAAGGGGGATACTGGGAGTTTAGACTATAGCTCATGTATTTTTGGGGTTCGATAGTTATCTATTTAGGGTTCAGAGCTGCAGGATAGTAACCCCAGAAACGGAAAATGATACGGAAACTTGGGATATACATATATATACAGACGGAGTCCTCACAAAGGTTTTTGTCAACTTCAGGGGAGTCTCCATGTTAGCATGCGGGGCACGGCCTCATTCCTGCGTATGCTGTTCTTGCTGTTATGCGTATGGACA
The DNA here is from genome assembly GCA_905231905.1 of Symbiodinium pilosum. NCBI lineage: Eukaryota > Dinophyceae > Suessiales > Symbiodiniaceae > Symbiodinium > Symbiodinium pilosum. The sequence continues at coordinate 51,164 of CAJNIZ010009868.1, forward strand.
GGTTTTTTTTTGTGTGCCGATGCTAGTCTCTCCCTGTTTCGTCACAGAGCTCCATGTCTTGCGCAGAAAATACATGTGGACATCAGCCCATGAATGCTTGTTGGTTCGACTTCTGATTAAATATAGCGCGTGTTGGTGCGAACTTTGGGATGCTAGTTTCGACCGCAAGCATTCGCTTTGTCAATGTGCCTCAAAGTCATCTTAGGCTCCCTCCTGTAATAGGATGTGAAAGCAAGTAGGCCCGCCGCCTACTATGTGTCCACATAACACAATTTCCTGCAGAATCTTCTGTTTGGGGTTCTCTGGATGCAGGTCGTTCAGCTGGAGCGAAGCTACGCCGGCAGAATGCCAGGAACCTTGGTTCTAGTGGGATGGGGCGGCTTGGGGGACTTGGTGTAGGATTTAGGGTTTAGGGCTTAGGGTGCAGGGTTTGGAGACTTAAGGCCAGATTATAGGGATACTGGGCACAGTACTGGAGAATCAAAGACAAAGAACATGGAGCATGACATGGAAAACCAACATCACACCGTACGTTCTTATTGGGGAATACGGGACTAAAATCCCTATAGCTAATCGCTCTATATTTGATTCCCTTATTCCCTGAAAGAACCAGCAAGCAGCAACAGACACATCGTCGTGCCACACCCAATCACACCCGTCCTTGCCCAGGCACCATGCCACCCGACATCAGATACTGTAGAGACCGGCATAGCTAGCAATAGAGTCGTCTCAGACTCCTTGTATACTTATTGTATAGGATACCGCAAATAGAACTCAAAATGGTAAGAACCATTAGTTAGGCCTTCGAAATCCTTGCCTGCCGAGGCCAAACGATTCTTCGAAAAAATCAACAGCAAGTAGCGACCTTAAAGTCAGGGCACGGAATGCTGGGGAGTGTCAAGTGCAAGGGCCTTCTATGGATAGTCGCCAGCTTACAGCTCGATTGTTCTGGGCTCTGCAAGATCTGATTAGGATTTGATTGGGGCCGTTTGTGGACTGCACGGGGCTTCCCGCGGAGTGAGTAGCATGCATAACAGGCGGACATTCTGTTGTCTTCTCGGTTGTGGGAATTTGTAGGATTGGGACTTCACTTGGTCCGGCCAACAAGCGCCATGAGTCGCTGTACGAGAGCTTGTAGGCGCCCAACGGAGTTTATATGTTGGGTCTAATTAAATTAGTTCCCTACCAGTGGTGGGCAAAGGCGCAACCCCCCCCCCCTCCCCATTTACACACTGCGCTGAGCCGCAGGTAAAAGGAATGTGAACATACGGGTGGTTGTCAAAATTATGGGCCCTTTTTGGATCCCTATTACAATACGGCACCTAATATTTAGGGTACCCAAAAAGGGACCAGAATTTTGACAACCACCCAATTATGCATCAGAAGTGGCTCGCGTCCATCAGCTGCTCGCTCCAACAGG
>CAJNIZ010009868.1:52683-93214 GCA_905231905.1 Symbiodinium pilosum
TCTCCAACGCATGAATTCAAAATTTCATGGTACTGCTCTAAACTGGATCGGGAGTATGGAATTGTAAGCTTGGCAAATCCAGGGCTTGGGCGTAGGCCCTCTCTTGCAAGCCCTCCGTATTTGAAATTAAAAAATGGCAGCAGGAGCAAGATAGCAAGGCAGCAAAGGGCAATGAGCACTGTGCGATTCCCTACAGAATCTAAACCGAAGGCAATGGGGTGCTAATTATGGTGGTACCCCCAAACTTCATGAAGGTTACATAGGGTTGAAGCCGCCCATCCTTTCCTTCATGTTTTAAATGGAAGCCCTCAGCTTGAACTCACTTGCTCCACTGCCAGCCTGTTGGTTTCCACTGCCAGCCTGTTGGTTTCACTGTGCGTGTGTTAGGAGATTGTATGTATTATAGAAGCTGGATAAAGGCCCCACATGATGGCACTGAGTTCTGGGCTATATTCGTCCTGAAGTGGATCACATCTGAAAGTTCGGAAGCCCAGCATATGCGCTCCCTTTCTCCCCGAGGTTCTATCTACCTGAGAATGATCTTCGGCCCAGTATAGCCAAAGGTTCTTGGTTCTTGGGTTCAGCATTTTCGTTTCCCTCATGTAAACCTTTACATAGCACCTATGTACGTCTAGGCTTTCCACAACAGCTTTTTATCGGGGTACCCGCCTGGGAACTCCCCACCTGAAAAATACCTGGAGCCCACCCCACGGAAAGAGAGAGAGAGAGGGAATTAACAACAAAACAAAACATAATAATTGACTTCCTCTTTTATACCGCNNCCCCCCCCCCCCCTCACCCCTCCCGCAAAAAAAAGATGTCGATCTAAAGGTCCTTTGGGAACTTGTATTTTTACAGGAAAACATGGGGGATTTCTTTCATGTAATGGCAATTTGGTGCCATTGGGGAAAATGAACTTTGATCAGCTACCGAATCTATTGCAGAGCGTGGCCAGGGACAAGTAGGCTTGCTTTCTTCAGTCCTTCGGTAGACCCTGAAACCTAAACCGTAAAACTTAAGCATAAGCCCTACATCCCCTTCGAGGATTGGGATATCATCCTCCCAAGCTACCGTCCCGGGGTTGAACGCGCAAATGAAGTCTATCAAAGCCTTGATAAGGCTTAACAAGGCCGAATAGGGTTCGAAGGTTCTAAATCTGGAGGGTACTCTTTGTGTGGATAGTATGGGAGCAGGGAAGCCGCCGCTTTGAGATTCAGGTCCCGTCATTCCAGACTCCGCTAGCCAGCAGTGTTTAGTGTTTAGGGTTTAGGGCTTAGGGTTTAGGTGAGAGTTCTTGAAACTTATCCGGCCCCGTAGACCTGCTTCCACTTTATGACTGTACAAGCTCTATAAAAGTCGCAGGGGTTTGTCAAAGTCGGGTGACCTCAGGAGACCCCCCACAATCGCTGGATGCAAGTGCATTGAGTCCATTGATAGTTATAATGTATAACCCATTTATAGGTGTAGTTACAAATAACTACACCCGTACTAGTGGACTTAGGGGCCTCTACCTGGGACGTCAGTACATCTACTAGGTAGGTTCTAAGTACCCGTCTGCATCTCCAAGTAGCCCATTTGGGAGAAAGTCCTGTGTAATCTGCAAGGTTCACTGAGTGGGGCCAGCTACCCAGACTTGTGTCGACCGCTTGACTACTGTGGGATCGTAGATAGTTTTTTCCCCAACTTGGATGATGTGCTGGTTGTGAAAAACATTCAGCACATATACCCTAGGGGTCCAAGTACCCGATAAACACATACCTATCCAAAAACTCTACTACAGTTGCTAGGACCCAAATAGTTGGCACATGGACACTTCGGGAGCATGTGTGGCTCATGTGTGGCATGCACAAACACCATCTTGCAGAACTCCTTGTGGCGCAGACTCCTTGCGTTACAGATACTCAAAAACTCTGCGCTGCAACAGCTCGGGCATGTGATTTCCTTCCTGATGCTGGGCCTGCTATGGCAACATCCGAGAAGTATTTCAGCCCAGGTCAAGCAGCAAACTTCAAGCGGGAAAAACAAATCCGACATGTTGAGTTCTAAATGCTCGCACTTTCCGTCAGAATCTAACGCCTGAGAGAAAGAGGCTCACTTCAAGGCGAAGCTGAAATCATTAAGCATGCCCATTTGAAGCCAGTACGGCTACTGCATAGCTTGATGGCGGATAGGCCCAAAATTCAAGAATAAAAAACAAGTCCGTGTCTCAAGCATGTAGAAGCAGGTCTGGCTCCGTTGGTACCATTCCATCTTTGTGGCTCACTTGATTCGACCTTTTTGGAGTCTGCATCTTTTTGACTTTTTGGGGCGCTTGGGACCGCGAATCCAGGTATCCTGAGGAGAAAAGGTCCCCGCAAAAGAATTCCTATCAACCTTAACAGCCAGAAACCATGACCAGCTGATAATGCCGCAAACCCCAGACCCCTAAACGCTAACCCCCAAACCCGCAACCCTAATCCCTAAAACCTAACCTTTTTAAACTCTGAACGGAGGCCAAGAGCTCCAGCGTCTCCGGAAGGAGGATCCAGCTAGCCAGGCAAACTCCGTTTCGAAGCCGCTCGCGTACGTAGGATTAGGCTTTAGGTCTTCGGATGTAGGGGGATTAGGGATTAGGGCTTAGGGAGAAGTTAAGGGTTTAGGGAGGTTTAGGTTTCAGGGTTTAGGGTTCTGCGATAGTCCCCAGTGGGGATATCTAGGACACAGGGTTTAGGGAGGGGAGCCACGAAATCACACGGAAAATGCATTGAAAACTGGGTGAAACAAGGGGGTTCTAGGATTTGGGTTGTTTTTAACTAGGGGACTATAGTTCAATATTTAGAGTAAGATTACATACTCGTTTGGTTATAACATTATCATCAAACTTGGTCCATCCACTGCTTCAGTGCTTACTTGGACCTCAATGAACCTTCTGGGTGGATATTGTTCGGGAGCTGTTTTCAGAATCATAAGGTTCTCTAACGATACCATGCTCAAAACGCAGCTGTACTGGAGCGCCCAGGTAGGGCCTATGGTGATGTTGCAACGGTCGGGCAACGTCTTGCGAAGTCTTGTGCATAGTTGCGCCTTGGGAGCCTCTTAAACAGGAGTTGATACAGGTTGCCGGGAGTTCTCAAGCCTTCTGCTCAAAAGAGCTTAGGGGCATGCTTAGTTCTCTACCCTGAAAGGGCCCCATAAAGATTATTGGCCGTGCATTGGAACATCATTCAAAATGGTTATGTGTTCTCCGCACTGCTCCAGAGCCCTAAAAATCGCATAGAAACAGTGCACAACCCTAAAGATCTTTCGAAGCGAAAGTACAATGTCAGAGTCCTCCCTCAACTGTGGATAGGGGTACGTGCGGGGCTGGCCACCGACTGCTGTGAGAGGCTCAGTTGGTCTTTTAGGGCAGGATGAGGCATGGACGCTATCCGCCTGACAGGGGGCTACACAGGATGTAGAAGGCAAAAGACTGAAGAGTACCATAAATATTGCAAAGGCTCAAGGCTGTCGAGTGTTTTCAGGGGTCTGGGCCGTAAGCCCCAAATGGTGTGGCTGAAGTACCGTGGTGGTTTCAGGCCTAGGGTTTGTGGTCCAACAAGGCTCAGGTCTCGAGTCTGGAGCTGCCTCCACGAACTGATGCCAAGACATTGGTGTTAGGCATGTGGGTGGTGGTCAAAATTAGGGTCCCTGTTTGGGTACCCTAAATATTAGTGGGCGTATTATAATAGGGATCCAAAAAGGGACCATAAGTTTTACAACCACTCATGTGATGATGACGGGTGGGCGTTCTCAACTTACCGGCAGCTTAGGCCGGGACTGGGGGGAGGGAAGCAATTCATTAGAGTGATCATATGGAGGGGTTGTGAAAATCATGGCCCCTTTTCTTACGGCCGCGAGGCTACCCCAAAAGGAATCATTACTTTGGCAACTTCCCATATTCCTCCACTCCCTCTGAAGCACCAGTAGGTAGAACTACAGCAGAAGAGGGTAGCAGGCTCCGCACACTGCAATTTCGACCTGCGGCTGGCAATCTTTTGAAAGACAGTTGCTGTTAATTGCTATCAAGGGCCCTGAAGGCCCATCCTCCTCCCTCTACACTCCGTGACTACACCTCAAAACAGCACCGATTCCCGAATCGTATATGCCTAAAGTCTCGCTGCTACCTTGACACCACAAGTAGGTAAAACCTTCGCCCCAAACACAGAAAATGTCAACAAGCTTGTTATTCTGCAGATTTTAGAATTCAGACAACTGGTCTGAACCATCTACATCAGAACCTTGTAAGAGGTGTTTTTTGCTGGTGACCTCCGGCTGCGCCGAATGCTGCTGGTAGCGGAGCTCATCTTTTGTCAGCTGCATACCTGAGAGTTGCCAGCTATAATCGATTTAGAGAGGGCTTTTGCTGTTTATGCAGGGGCTAAAGAGGGTTGTATCAGGGATTACGGTCAAAATGGATGGCCCATTGTTGGGAGGCCTTATAATATGGATTGTAAAGTATTGGGGTCTATGTTTGGGCCCCACACCGCCCACCCGGTGATTCGGTTGGCAAGCATGTTTCACACACATTGACCATGCTGAAGACAACTAGGATCTCCAGGTATGTAAGGGTCTCTAAAGCACATCCTCGTGATCAAGCATCCGCTCACCGGACTTCCACGTGATTTGGTGCATTCTGCTACTCCCATAGGGCCCCAGTATGAATCAATGGGAGTTCAAGATTTTGGCAACGGAATCCGTAGTATGGGTTTCAGGGCCTCACGTACTTAGACCCTGCTGTAACATGGCTAGCCCCCACTGATGTATTGGGCAGGCTTCGATGGTAACGTGGCGCTCCAAAAGTTCTTGGAATGGGGCCCAGGGTTTGCATGGCCTATACTTTGGCAGTTGACATTCTTACTTTGGTCGTGCAGTCCTAGTTAATGTGCCCTACCGTTGCTACAGCGCGGACCCTGATGATCATGATGATGATGATGATGATAATGATCCATATTTACTGCTGCCTGCAAAAAGGGCTCAAAAGGCCACCAGTTTCAGCACGTCCTCATGGTGTCAGAAGAGCAAATATGCAAAACACCTCCCTGGCCCAATCCCAAAAGACACCACATAAAGCATCCTCGTTTGAAAGAATTTCATCTTCAGCCCAGACTGCCCTTCCAAGGTGGGTACAGTGATTTTGAACTAGGCCTGTGACTCCAACCCCCCACCAGATCAAAACAGAATGTTCCGCCTGCTTTACAATGGCTTTATATTGGGAGTATTCATTTTTAGGGGTTAAGGGGTTGACATTTCAGGGCCAGGATAATCCACAGGGCTCTGAAATATCTGCGCCTTTGGGCCTGGGACTCCGTCCAAGGACTGCGCGAACCCGAAGTGTCCACTGCCCAGCGTCCACCCGACAAGTTTTCAGTTCAGAGGTCTTCTGGGGCCCCCGAAGGTAGGATGGAGGCAGGTGGGCTAAAGAAAAAGGATGCGTAGTGTAGATTCCATTATGTTGGGCTGCCTTTCCTTTGCCCAACCTTCCTTGACACGTTATTGGGCCATCTAGGCGGCAGTCTGACATGGTCACTGCTAAAAATAGCAATACTTGTAATCACGATAATAATACGAGTAGTAATAGTCGTAGTACAGTACCCGTAGCAATATAGCAAAAGTAGCTATGATAATAAGCTTTATGGCATGACGTGTTGTTCGATTCTTGAAGATTTGGCAAGCGTGTCTTTCAGCCAGCCAAGCCGAGGCCAAGCCACAGGTCCATCGCTCCACAGCATGAATAGGTTTAGGGTTTAGGCTTCTGGGGCCAAAGCTTACTTAAAGCACCTGCAGTAAGTCGACAGGGGCAGCAGGCACTAGCCTGATTCAGATCTGGGCCCTGGCATGATCTTTTCAGTGGCCGTTGTTTCAAAGAGCCTCAGGCTGAACTGTTGACATTGGATTTCACGATGCCGAAGAGAGCAGCTGCACTGCCAGATCCTCATAGCTCGCTTTTTCTGTTCTGGACATATATACACATAAACATCAGAAAAGTCAGCAGTCGCGTCGACATCATAGCCACAGGAAGTAGGGTTTACCCAAGGGCTCCTATGTAGTTTCTTTATGGGTTTGCACTTTTTCGGTGAGGGGTTTCTTCTACCCAAAAAAGAAAATGAGTAGGAGCCAAGGGTTATGTGGGAAGGGTCAAGCAAGAAGGCCCGGAATACAGCTGCTCCATCACAGGCACGACGGAGGCACGACTGAACCGGCATTGCAGCTGCGAGCTCTGCGGGAACCAAACCTGACAAACGTTAAACATAGCTGAGCTGGCTATCCTAAATGCATGTAATTGCAAAGGTCGGTCTAGGTCCTCTTCAAAAACACTAGGGGAGCAGTGTCGTCTGAAGCATAGAGCTAAAGCAAGGCCTCTGACAGCATGCGCGCAACAAGTGGCTTCACTCAGCGTACATCTATTGCCCAACTGCAGTTTCACAACGACATGCGTTGACATGCGTCAAACTTTAGCGATGCTTGGCAGATGGCCCTGCCCTTTGGAACTGAGTGCTGAGATGCGAGCAGCCGTCCCTGGCAAGGATCCAGAGTGACCACGTGATTCCGAAGCCAAATGTGGCTTTCCAGATGTGGTGCTCCAGATTCCTGTGGGAAGGAGTCTTGAGCCTTTTTCAGGGCACTGTTGGAGAGCATTGTGGGATTTCCACGGGAGGGGGTCATTGCCATTATGCATACCCCCCCCATAAGATCATTTGTACCATCTAGGCCACCAAAAACTCACCCTTAACTCCCTGAACCCTTGTCTTTTTGAGGCCTCACTTGCCATCTTAGGAAGTCGGATGCTTCCGAAAGTGTGCGCAGATCGAGCGCCCTGTGCCGAGTTTACCGCCTCAGGCACCCGCGCCTGGAGGAAATGATCGCCAAGGAGGAAGCCGAAGCTCATCCCCCCTACAAGGACATAAGAGCTATTATGGAAAAGAAAATGGGAAAAAGAACATGGAAACTACTATAGTATATAGGGGTTATATAGGGATTATGGAAAAGAACATGGAAACTACTATAGTATACAGGGGTTATATAGGGAAACTGGAAAAGAAAATGGAAACTAGCAGAATTTTAGTTTGTGTGGGGTCCAAGTATTTGGACTGTGGAGCTTAAGCCTGAGGATTGAGGTTGCCTCTGCTGATCTTTCATTCGCGCCTGAGTCTTGCATTGGGAAGCTGAAAGTATCCACTCTTCATACACCGCCAAACAAACATGGAACCTGAAAAAGGTCATGTAAAGGAAGCAGTCCTTCTTAAGGGGGCGAGGTGAGGTTCCGTGTTGGCTACGGGGATTTCCTCACCACCCCCCTACCTGTGCTACCCCCGTAGATTTCCGGTCAAGTAAGCTAGGGCTAAGAATACTGCGGCTTTACCACCGGGGAATCTTAGGAGGCAGGGAACCCAGAATAACTCGGGGGAGGGTATTCATGCCATGCAGAGGAAATGCGATGGAGGCCGAGCTGACTGCAAAAGCTACGGCGCCAGCATCAGTAGGCCCAGCTCTTCCTGCTGAACTGGTACACTTTACTAGGATTCAGGGTTGGGAGTTTAGGATCTGGCGGTTCGCGTCATTACTGAGTGTAGAGTACTGGTAACTTGTAGGCAATGTCGAATTAGGAATCGAAAGGCAATCTTCCGTAGTTTGCGTCCAAGGGTCAAATTCCGCAACTAGATTAGCTTCTTCTTTGTACAAACCCATTCCAAAAAATCCAAGCAAGCAGGTCGCCACGCAAGCTTGCATAATCCCTCTGAGCCCCGAATAACACATGACCTTAAACTAAAGCCCCACACTAATCCTTGAGCCCCTAAACCCAAACCCCCAAACCTGTTTTTATTTTCAGCAACAAGGCAACCAGTGGCCCCGAAGCAAAAAACGCCGACTTACACGAAATCAAACTGGCGCCCTCCGTGCAGAAGCAGGATTGTTTGTTATTTTTTGTTTGTCCCCGGGCTCCAGGGTTTAGGTTTCAGGGTTTAGGAGTTTCTGTTTGCCTCAGGGCTTCAACGTGGTTCTGGCTCTATTGATGTGTTGAAACCATCCCCAAGGCATGTAGAATGCCTTGTTTGGACACTTTCTTGGGTGTTGGGTCATTGTTGTTTATCTACTCGTGAGGTCCAGGTTATGAACCCTAAGCCATATAACGTAACCCGCAGCTTTCTCCTTCGCCGTGCTTGGGGTTGCTGCTGCTACGAGCGGCCATGTTGCATGTCTTCATCACTGCTCTCGTCAGAAAACCTCATGAGTTCTCCTAGCCAACCCCGTGAGGTGCCCCCCTCATTATCTTTCAATAACCAGAAATGAGCTCAAATCACCTGGAGGGGGAATCTTGGGGGGGTAATTCGTATGGAGAGGGGTGCTTAGCCAACCCGATCTGTAGCCTCGTGGGGTGCAGATAAGCCCACCTAAAGCGGGATTTTCTCAGATGCTCAACGCGGTGGGATTCTTAATTATTACGAGACCAATGTTCAAGCATGTGGTTGAACATCTCGAGTGTAGTAATTATGGTTCATTTGGGGAGCCTGTAACGTTTTGTAAACACCGTAAATCACAAAGCCCTGCAACAACCCCCCCCCCGATCTCAATTCTTCCACCCCGAACCCAACATCCTGCTGTTCAAGCAGACTGCAATTTAAATTCGCAGGAGGACGAGGCTGAAGTTGTGAACGACCTGGATGTTGCCATAGAGGCGACTTACCACTCCAACATGCGTTGGCTTTGTTGCGTTTCAGGAGTCTGGATATTTTCCCAACCATATAGTAGTTTCCATGTTGGCTTCCATTTGTTAGTATATTCCTCGAGGGCCCTAGAAAGTCCCCAAACGCTAGCACAACCCTGAACAGTATTTTGCATAGCGTATGTAGAAGAATTGTCATATTGACCCTGGTTCAAAAGTTTTCGGCCATCCTTTTACATGCTTCTGAGGTGGTCCACCTGAAGCCAAAAGACTCTAACGCGACCTCTGATTCCCGTAGGCTTGCAAGCTTTTTGACGCCACTTGCAGTCAAGAAAACCTCCTGGACCGTAGCACCTATACCTTCGTCATCTTGGCGGTGCCACCCTCACAGCCTTGTCAGGTGAGATCCCATGGAATGTGGCATTTGCTGTACCCGGGTAGAAGCCGGCAAGCGCACAGTGACGAGTTTTCAGTCATGGTGCGTCTGCAGGAGAGCGCATAGGATGATTCAAAGGCTTCTGCACGGGATCCATATATACGGAAACCATGAAGCATTGTGTTCTTCAAAGAGCCGCCAAGCTTGTCTCCGTGTCCATTCTTGGGCATCTAGAAAATCCGCGGGTTTAGGGATCGTAGGCTTCCATGGAATGGGCTATATATGTGTCCCCTGATGAGTGTCTTTTCCGTCATCTAGGGATCGTATCTTGGACCTGCATGGGGTTTACTTCTGGGCTTGGAGGGCCTTTTGGCACATTCAGTCCAGGACACCCATGAAACCACTTGACATCTTACAAAGGCTGGGGAACTCTAGAGACTGAACGCTGACAAACCTCCCTTCCCCGGCTGCACGAGAGCGTGGGGTGCTCAGTCTTCAAGGCGAACAAGGAACGCTCTGACCAAGCAGTTCGGGCGAGCTGTTCCTGAAGACTACCCCCTCCCTCCGATTTCAAAGCACCAGCAGGTCCGTGAAGCGGCATGTGAAGGACTGCGTTTTCAAGAACACGGGTTGCAAGGGAGGGCGGGACTGCCACAGGGCACGGGACTTGGCAGCGAGGGCTATGATTGGTGAGCTCCAGGAGGTTTTCGTGGGCCCTATCCAGGAAGGGAAGGGAGCCACCGCCTGTGCGCAGGCGCAGCCCACAGGAACAACTGGAGGAGGGTTGATGGAGGCGGAAGCTGCCAAGTCCGGAGGAGCTGGTGGCCAGCTTGAAAAAGCGTGAGGAGGAGGAGAAGAGAAAGATGGCTGCGCAGGAGGAGGAACAGAGGGAGGCGAGCTGAGCGGACCCTGGAAAGAGGATGTGTCCTGTCAAGCAGGTACCTTGGATGCTAAGTATAGAATCATCCTCTTTTCGCTTGCTGCAAGCAATCAGGGGCAACCCTCAACAGCAGGGTCATGAGCATGGCTTTTCAGAAATCCTCAGAAGAAGGGCGTGCAAACAACAGTGCAAGGCAAGCGCATCGTCTAAACAAATGTTTCCTGCGTGTGTGTAGCAACCCTCTAGGACCCCAGTCTCGGACCCCGACCCCGCAACCCAGACCGCTGATTTGTAGGGATTATAATAGGGATCTTAATATAAAGGCCCTTAAAAGGAGGGAGTTTATTAATCAGGGGTCGACATTATACGATCAAAGATCAGCATTATCTTTTATTTTTGGGAATGATCACCAAAAAATATGAAGCTGGCGTGGTGGACCTGTGTAGGGTTCCTACTGAGGGATCTACAGGGCTCTTTTGAAAATCCTTTTAAATCGATATTACCCTCAATCTCCAAAAAATCCTTCGAGCCATAAGGTTTTACTGGTTAAGGGACCCCAAACCCACCCTAGTATAGGTGCAGGGCCATGTCCCTTATTTCGAGAAGGACAGGCGTGGTCTCGTACGTACTGGAAGCAAAGCGCAATACACTTCAGCGAGGACCTTATTCGGAATAGTCTTGAGACCACGGGTGTAAACTCCGCAATGAAGGACCAGCCGGATATCTATGGCAGCTGCGCCACAGCAGGTGGCCATGCTCAAAATGAGGGCTTTGAATGACCGTTGTTTTTCTTTAAGGCTTTACAGCAGCTTGCGGGCTCGGATATGTATGTGTTGCCTCTTTTCCGATTGCCTTTGGGCGGGTGAGAGCCAGCGAAGAGTTTCTCAACATTATCGGGGTTTAAGGTTTTACATAGATTATATATACATATGTCCCCAGGGGAACCGCTTCCTAATCTCCGTGAAGTCCCACAAATACAACAAGTCTAGGGTCAATCGCAGCCTTAGAGGTATTCACCCCCGATTCTTACTGCTTCTTAGAAGGGAATATGGGAACATAACCCCTACATAATTATATAACCGTTGTGTACCATATTCCATATTCCCTACTCACCGTAGGCGTCCCTGACACCATGCGAGGTTCCTTTTGAAATCAAGAAAGTTGTCCCCTTCTTATCCCCTGCAACCCGGCACCCAAACGCAATACCCTAGAATAGAGTGACCCTCAAAAGGCCTGGGCCGAGAACCCTCCAATGAAAACCTAAAAGCCCTGAAGCCTAGATATCGCCCAAAAGCCTAAACATCAAGAAGCCTGAAGCATCCTGAAGCCAGGCTTTTCCCTATCAACCCTAAACCCTAGAAATCCTATGGCGCCCATAGACTCTGAACCCTGAACGCTAACCTAAACCCTAAACCCTTTAAAGGGACCTAGGGTTTCCATTTTCTTTTCCATTATCCTTATAAGCCTTATAAACCCCTAGAAACCTCTTTGAGCACCCCAAACGCCAACTTAGGGGTTCTTCATGCCGGGCGCAACTTCGGCGAGAAGTTCCGCTCGGAGGCACCCGTCAAACTACAGTATGGGCCTCCAAAATACGCTACAGTCTAAACTTAAAGGGGGTTATATAGGGTGTAGGGTCTTACAGGTATATAAAGTGGATCATATATGGGACGATTATAAAGGTTGTCAAGGGGGATACTAGGAGCTTAGACTATGGCTCATAAGGTCCCTTAGGCCTCTTAGGGGGTTCTAGGGACCCTTAGCAGTACACATAGGGTATATGGTAGGTATATAGTATACATTGCATGTTATAAGGATCCACTCCTTAAGTTCGATTTAGGGTTCATAGGGTGCAGCATTTAGGGTTTGTGGGGTTCAGGGTTTGGGGAATATAGTCAAGCCACAGGTACTGTGCATGCAAAGTGCTGTAGAGACTTCCGCCGTTCAACATGTAATGTTTCAGGCATTCCTTTGCACAGATGTAATTAAGGGCGTTTGGGGTGCTTGTTTGCCAGCAGCAGCCTGTCCCATCCCAAAGTTGCATAATCGGCTTCACAAAAAAACAAAAGCCTGTGGGATTGAGCCCGCGTGTAGCGCAAGTGGAGAAGTTCTACGATTACATTGGCCACGTTGGCTGGCGCCAACCACTCCTTAGAAGCAACGAAGTGAAGATAGAGCTCCAAGATGGAAACCCACTCAGACCATTGAGCCCATCCAGGCTTGTCACACCCAAATAAATAGAATGCGGGCCTGAAGAAGCATCACCAAACTCCAGTGGCTGAATCTGAAGAGACACAGGGTGCCCGTGCTGTATGATTTGGTGGAACACTGCAGTTGGTGATTGCTCAGGGCGTGGGTGCACAAGCGCTTGCAGGCTAGTATTGAGGGTTCCTAGGAATCAGGAGTCAGGATTTTAGGTTTGCAAGGTGTGCAATTGTGGATGGGCACCGTGCACCACTAAGGTCCCCCAACATACCGTACCTCATAGATTCTGAGGTATGTTGGATGCTGCCAGCTTTCCTACCTCCAAAGAGTTTGCCCGAAGAACACGCCTTTTTTAGGTCAATGCCTCTGATTTTAGGGTTTCAGGCCCGGGGTTGGCGTTTAGGATATTAAATTTAGTGTGCAGGGCCCTCCTATTCAACATCAGGCGCGGGCGGTCTGCTATTAGGGGGAAGTATAAAGAGAGTGTAGACATAGTGCGAGTTGCCGAAGGTTCATAGGGTCGTCACATCTTACTTGAGAAGGGCCGGTTGGTGGGAGTTAGCGTTCAAATTCATGTTTTGCAGCGTTGGGAAAAACTGTTCTGGAGCAAGTTTTTGGGCTTCAAGGAGTTCCCAAAGATTGGAGATGCTGTTTGAGGGAGCTTTCTAGAGACCAGTGATGGTGAATGTTGGCTTCCTTCGAAGTCGAAAACCCCACAAATCATGTTGAGATTCCAAATTTGTTTGGCTCTCCACGCAAGCCGGGGGTATTGTGCACTCTAGTAGCTATATATACTTTGGTTCTTTCTGGAGTAGAAGTGGAACTGTTCGTTGCCGATGCTTGTGGCGGCAAATGAGCTCAACACTGAGGATTCAGATGAGCCATAGTCGAAATTCCTTCAAGGGGGGGTTATATAGGGGATTATATAGGGAAGTAGTGTATAGGGGTTATTAAGGGGGATACTAGCAGTTTAGGCTATGGCTCAGATGATGTTTTGGGCGTTGCACTTGTTTTTTTGGCCTTCCAGGACAAATTAATCTCTAATCCTTCACACCCAACACCCAGCACTGCCCTACACCCTCAAACTCCGTGAAGGCAGTCGCATGGATGCAGAAGGAGCGCAGGGCCACACTCCTGGAGACCAGCAACCGGCGCAGGACCTTCGCTCGCACTGCCAACCGAGTGGTCCGGTAGATTTGTATTTTAAGCACTTAAGGGCATACTGTAGTCCGCATGTGAACCTGAAAGGTTTACCGCCATTCCGCTAAGAAGCTGGACCTGCAATGCGCCCAGGGATTCCCCGTCAAAATAACAATCTGTTCGCAGCTGTGTCAGTGCTCACTTGGTACTGCTTCTGATTTCTGCTTCTCTCTGTTTTGTCATTGCTGATGCTAATGTAATGCCTATCACAACCATGGCTCTTATCTTCCTGTTGCTTTCAGCACCTCTTGGAGATTACCAGACTTCTGAATCGTCTAACCTAAACGCCCTGAGCCCGTCAACCCTAAGGCCCCTCCTAGCCACCAAACCCCGAAGCTCCTGGATGCTCAAATCTCCAACAGCAATAGCAATAGTAGTAATAGTGATAGAAGTATGAATAGTATTAATTCACACTAAACCCTAACCCCCCCTAACTCCGAAAGCCTAAACTCAACTCATAGGGTTGACGTGGACCCCCAATAGAAGCCCCGCCAAATCGTGATTACCGGGGATTCACCCATAAGGCTGCACCAAAAAGCTGTTATTCTACTGAGGTAGTACCCCTGGAAAACCCAACCCCAAACTAAGTCCTCATGAACCCAGCCCCCATACTACCACCGCCTTGATTAGCAAATCACCCCTATAAATCCCTATAAAACGGATTGATGGGTAAGCCTAGGGGGGGTTAGTATAGAGGCCCTGACCCCCATCCCAGGCCCCCAACCTTAAGCCCTACAATCCTAAACCCGGAAAAAGAAAGAAATTAACTCCAGTCTTTACACCCAAACCCTAAATCCCTAAACCCTGTAACCCTAAACCCTACACCCTATAGTTGTTTCCATTTTCTTTTCCATTATTCCAATATATCCCCAACCATTGGATAAACAGGAGGGAACAGGAGCTTGAGGCCGCCGGTCGACAGCAGGTACCCGGATCCTGCCAGGGGCGTGGGGATTCAGAGCTACCGTGAATAAGGGGTCCCTTTCAAAGGGGGATATAGGGGTTATATAGGGGATATCTCATGTAGGGTTTAGGATTTAGGGCTTGGTGTTTAGGGTTCAGGGTGTAGGGTTTAGGATTGAGGGTTTAGGGTTGAGGGTTTCCCAAATTAGGGGTACGTCTTCTAGGGGTCCTCATGACAAGGGTTGTAGTTCTGGTGGGTCTATATTGGGGCCCCCTACTTAGGGAAACTACCATATTAGGTGTACCAGGGGACCAGTAAGGGTTTAAGGCACTAATACATTGCCCAACGAGGACCCACGTCCATTAACTACATAAGGAAATGCTGACTGTAGCTCGGATGACCCAGATAGCTCAAACGGTGCGGTATCGGAAGGCGCGGCCTAGGAAATATGATCCAGCATGCTGGTATCTGCACAAAGGATCCTTCGGCCCCCTAAACCCTAAACCCACCCACCTTCATTTTCACCTCTGGAGCCCCATAAGATGCTAGGCTCTTACCTTCATCTCTGTCTCATGAAGCCATCCAACGCGCCCCAAAAGGTCGGCAGTTTGTAGTCCTTGCTATAGGGACTACCCCTAAACCCTAGAAGACAACGAAACCTTAACCATCCTCAACCCTAAGCCCTAAGCCCAAATCCTTAAACGGGTTAACCAATGACTTAGCTTCATCTTCAAGCTGGCATCCGTCAGCCCCTACCTGTAATCCCAAATACCTACTACCCTAGTGTAGGGTTTAGATTTTACGGGTTAGGGTAAATACTGAATCCCTAAACCCCAAATCCCCAAACTCCGGAATCCCAAGACCCTGAAAGAGAAAAACCAATGAACAAACTCACCAGGTGCAGGGCGGAGTGGGGGGGCGCCTCTCACCGAATGCCACAATGCCGGTTTTCAGCCTGCATCCAGCTTCTACGAATACAAGCCGTCCCTTACATATGAATGGTGCCCAAAGTTTCTAGGCACAAAACCACCTGCACCCGAAATGCATCCTGTGTGGGCACTTGACCCATTCAGGAACCAGTTGCTGGTGAGGTGCAAGTGTGCAGACTTCCCAGGTCCTTCAAGTCTTTACATGGTGGCCTTGTATACCGCCCCCTGTGTTGTTGAGTGCAACAGTTCGGGCTTCTAAACCCCAAACCCTAAACGGTAGGACAGTACCAAGGCTCCCATATTCGGCCTTGTGGCCCTTTTGATTGTCTGCGCCATCCTGCAGCCAATGGATGCAAGGCTGTGATGTTTAGGGTAGAGTTTAGGGTTTTACAGGTTTAGGGTTTAGGGACGGAAGCGGGGTGCCACTCTGGAGTATGTAAAGGTATTGGTTTTGAACCTGATGAAGCTCCAAATCTGCAAGGCCTTCTGATTGGGGCCCAGGAAGGCCCACCATTGGCAAGCCTCCAAAATCCAGTCATCCATCCACCCTTCAGACCTAAACCTCTACAACCCTAAACCTTCCTCCCCTGCTGCAGCCTTGCCCACGTTTGCTCTGAAGGCCACTATTGAGGCTTTAGGGTGAAGAGCTAAGGATTTAGGACCCTCATCTCCTATGTGAAGGAATTCTGTTAAATGACCGACGTATAGGCACTTTAAAAATGTCAAGAGCCGTTAAATGCTGTGGAAGATGGTCCATTGAACAGTAATGGTTACAGGAATGGGCTTCAGACGCCTTTGGGACCTGTCTTGGGGTCCCCCGATTTATGGAAACGCTCTTGTGTATATGTATACGTGTTGTATATAGGTGCATATATAGCTCTCATACAATCAATGTTTCTTTTGCTCCGATACAGCTTGCGCAGCACAATGTGTGAACTGGATCGTTGTCGGCCTAGATCGTTTATTGGCCTTCACCTTCTCCTGTCTGAGGCCCTAGAAGGGCATAACGGAACTTCAAGGCAGCACAGCAACACACTGTCGAAACTTCGAAGAAACAAGCTTGAAGAGGTGAAGCAAGCAAACTCTGCACGAGCCTTGAACCCTGCACCAAACAAGCCCGGGGTGGAAACCCTGAAGCCTTAAACGCGTACCGCAAACCACAAATCCGAAACGCTCAACCAGGTCCCGCCCCCTACACAGCAGTTAGACAAGAGTCATACTAACCCGAAACAGCTCTTCATATGGACCCTTTTACGGACTTTTACTGGGTTAGGAGCAGTAGCATCCAACCCAGGAGCTATCCCTAGTATAGCTTCCTGCCAAGGGTTCCTGAATATCCTTATGTATCCCTGTAGTCCCTCCTGAAGGGTTCCTCAACATCCCAATGCGTATCCCTATAGACCCTTTGAAGGGCTCCTAAACACCTCTATAGCCCCTGACTTTTGGCAGGCAAGGCGCCCTTATCAGCGCTGTGGCTGTTGTCTTGCTGCATGGCATCAACATAGGCCGCCTGCTTTGCAAAGCAGGACATGCTTAGGGTGTAATGCAGGGGCCTAAGCAGTTACCAATTCTATGGTTCTAGAATCCTTTTACACCATACGAGAGAGTACCTCAAGTAGACTTCAAAATGAGGTTTGTAATCATTTAGGCCCATAGAGTAGGGCTTAGGGTTCGGGGGGTGGGGGGTTTATGAGCTTTGGGCAAATCGGAACCCATGTCCATTAATAAGATGGGAATATTGACTGTAGCCCATGTGATGCGTCCAAGTGAGGCAACGTACGCCTCTGGCTGTTTCTTGGCTGCGCTCGGCAAACAGTTCAGCATGCTGGAGAAACATTAAGTCATACAAGGACCCGTTGATTTAGTATGTCTGCGGAGTAGACTCAACTAGAAATGCATAAGAACATTAGGGGGGATTATTGAGACTTCTAAGCACAATGCCAGGCTTGAACCCTTCCAAAAAGTCAGCGTACTTCTCTTTCAAGGGAATGCGAATCACTCAAGTTTTGTCAGCAGTACCAGGACTTTTTGCCGCAGTCTGTTTTTTTTTTTTTTCAGGCTGAGGGTTAGGGGATCATTTTAAACATATCGTTGCTCAGTCATTACAACCAGCGCTCCATAGCCCCTCACATTTTCCATTTGATTTACTACGGACGCATATTGGCCGCATAGATTCCGATGAATGCCAGCGTCGTATGAGGAATCCCGAAACCTGCACGCAGAGAGCTTGTTCCTTTTATCATCCTTTATCTGAACCCTTGCGTCCTGCACCTCGACACCATTCAAAGACCCGCAGGTTCATCGCCCCTTCGGGTGCATCCATCCATGCAGCCTTCATGTGGTCGTCTTGGTCCTGCCGCTGGCCACGCGCCACGGCTTAGGGCAGAGAGTGAGCACTGATGCTGCGGCATTTTCCGGAAATAGGAGTTTAGGGTTTTTCACAGGCTGACAGGGCTCTATAGATCTTGCACAGCTTCAGAATCGAGTTAAGATTGCATGCTGAAGATTTACCTTGACTGAGGCTCCAAGCTTAGATGAATTGAGGGTTTCCTGTATACTGACCGTATGTCTTGCAACCTGAACTTCTTTCACAAGCAGGCTCCTGGAATCTCAAGCTATGCAGGTCCGCTCGCTTCCAGCCCTCGACTTTCCATACTGGAAGGGCCATGTAGCATTAGCCATGTCAACAATAATAGTAATAGTAGAAATAGTTGTAGTAATAATACCAGAAGTAATAGTAATAGTTGTTTTCAAGGATGGTTAGACCGGTTAGAAGCGAGGATCTAACTTTGTGAATTCTTGCTCGCACCATAACCACCCAAGAACCTCCAAGTACATTCGGTAGTTTGGCTGGATGAAGGCGGATCTGATGTAGCCAGAGCACACAAAGTCATTGATTTTATGTGAAACGCGACATAGCTATAGTCTAAACTCTTCAGAGGGGGATATATAGGGGACTATCATATGGTTTTTTTAAGGGGATATCAGGAGTTTAGGCTATGGCGCTATGGCTCATATAGTCTCTGCTAGGCCATGACAACTTAATTTTTATGGGACCCCATCAGACCCTCCCTTGGACCATTGTGCTTGGTAAAGATGAGCTTGCAGCATGGGTCCAACAGGCTACACAAAATGACGCCCGAAGCTTGCAGAAATCCATAGGCGGTTTAGGGTTTAGGCTCAGGATTTGGGATATAGGTTTGGGCTTAGGGACTAGGATTAGGGTTGAGCACCATCGAAGATGCTGTAAGAAGCCCAACAGACCAGACAGCAATGGAATATCGCTACGAGTATGTACAACCGAGGAAATTTAATAACCTCCCACGCCTGCTGACTTCAACTCTCGTCCCCGAAGTCAGTGTGTAGGCCAAAGCCCGCCCCTAACCTTCAAATCTACAGCCCTACGCCCCTCATCCTAATCCCTGATATCCCTTCACCTCCTGAAGCACTGATACCTCGAATGCTGAGCTACTGGCCGGATCCCCCCCATGCCCATACATCCCCATGCCCTTTTAGGGGTCCCTATCGGGGATGGAGAAGAACGTCCCGCGTAGCATTCCCAAATGCCCGAAAGCCGGAAGTCCCCAAGGATTTAGTCGTTTTTAGCTTAGTAGCCGAAGCCCTGAAACCAAAACCCTGAGATTCAAGCCCTGAACCCTCTACATCCTTTGTTCGGGCTCTCCCCTACACCCTAAACCCTAAATCCTGCACCTTAAACCCTGAACCCTAAATCCTGAACCCTAAGCCATATACCCTAAACCCAGGACCTTTAGAACCTTAAATCCGGCCGAGGCATGCGCGCCTACGTCGTGACTGCCTGGATTCTTGCTGCGCTGGGTCTTCTGGCCCTGAGCTCCTTAGCTTCCCTTTCCTGGACTTACTGGGAGTTAGTATGGAATAAGGGAAGTATATATTATACACTTACATAGCCAATGGAAGAACTTTAACCTTTTTGGGCTTGCTTTTGGGGTCTATAAAAAAGTTTAAGATTTTGTAGCACTGGTTATTGGGGAAGAGAGTATAAGAATTAGGTTAGGGTGATATTCCCTTGCTCCCTACTGGCCACCAGTAAGTTTAGGAGGAAATGCTTGGAGTTTAGGGCTTACAGGGTTTGGGGTTTCTGGGGCTTAGGGCCCAAAAGGTTTAAGACTAAGAGTTGGAACAGGTTTTCCATGCCAAGAAGGCGTCTAGGAGTTTGCCTGGATTTGCAGGAGTCTCCCAATATTACCCTTTTTGGGCGTCAAAATAATACTATACACGCCCCAACCCCAACCCCTAAGAATTAGGCCTAATACTTTCCTCAGCCCTGAACCCGAAAAGCTAGCCTGCCACAAGGTGTGCACCACTGCGTCCTCGGATTCTGGCAGGATGTGCTGATCATATTGCCTGGCTCTTGTTGTTGCATCATCGGCCTGTACATGTGCAGCTTGGATTGAAATGCTGGGATTTGCTTGGGCTTCATATGTGTCCTACACCGGTACACATCTTTTCCAAGGGCCACTTTATTATCATTATTGTTATTATTATTGTTATTATTCTTATTGTTATTGTTATTATTATTATTATTGTCATTATTATTATTACTATTTTCATTTTTTGCATATCTACACTAGGAGCCTGCACGGATGCATGGCAGTTGCATGCCACTGGCGCATGCAACTATAGTCACTAGACTCACTACCTAGAAAGCCAGTTACCCATAATTATAGGCAACCTTCCCCTAATTTCCTACTACTTTGGGTTAAAGTAACTTACTATTATGAGTAACTAGGCTTTCTAGGTAGACCTTGCAATCCTTACCTTGCCCTAGACCTGGACCTTACACTTTACACCGAGCGCTTATAAACCCTATAAGCTCTGAACCATAACCTCAAACCCTTAAGCAATAGCGGTTTACTGGGCAATGTATTTTTTGGTTTGTATAGGGAATAGTACCAATATGGCCCTAATATGGCCTTAAATTGAGCATCGAACCTATTCTAAGTTACCCTGGAGGGCGCTACCCAAAAGTTTAGTATTTAAGGGTTTAGGGTTTAGGGGTTTAGGGTTTGGGATTTAGGGTTCAGGGATTGAGGGTTTCAGGGTTTAGGGTTTAGGGTCCGAGGCTACGACCGGGGCAGCGTGCGGAGGCTCAGTGGTTTGGTCGAGCTCCCCGGTCTCGGTCTTCCCACAGATGCAGCGCAGGCTTGTGCGGGTTACTGTTCGTATATAGGACGCTACTATAGGGTTTAGGGTGTCCGGATGCAAAAGGGTTTAGGGTCGGGCATTTCCCAAGACTAGGGGTATCATTTTGGGGTCTACATCATAAGGATTAAAGCGTTTAGTGGGTCTCTAATTACAGACTACGTTTAGCAAGTCACCCTCCCTAAGCCCTGTTGGACTGTTGCGTTTAGAGTTTTTAGGGCCTCAGGTTGATAATTTCATGGTTTGGTGGTTTAGGGTTTAGTTGTTTTTGGATTCAGGGTTGAGTGGTTTGGGGCTATGTTTAGTGGTTCAGTCTAGGGCTAAGGGTTTAGGGTTGGAGCCTCCGGCTTTGCGCCTGTTGGCGCCTTGAATTCTACGGGTCTCCGTCGGCCTGGGACTATAAGGAGTGTTGAGCATTCGAGGGCTTGGATCAACGGCGCCCAACATCTTGATTACAATATTCATTCCTCCCCCAAAAGGACTTTTGTTGGGACCCCTCCATGTGAGCGAGCTTCTACACTTGCGTTATGGCGGGCAAGTCACGGTTGGACACGGAATACAAAAAGACTGTAAAGCGATGGGGAAGCCTGAAAAGCGACACCCTGCAATCCCAAAGTCATTACGGTGCACTTTCAAATTAGCCGACATGTAAAGCGACACCTCATTTTTTGATTTGCAACGTCTATGCCGACGAAACCCTGTAGAGCGACGGGGAACCCTGTGAAGCGACACTCCTCATGAGGCGTCCATTACCTTTTAGACAAGGAGATTAGACGGACGCTCATGTAAGTCCAGGATTTAGGGTCTACAATTTCGGCTTTGGAGTTCGGGCTGGCTACTTGAACCGTAAGCTTGCTGGCTAGTAAGGAATGTAGGAATGGAAAGAAATGTGAGTGGGAACAATTTAGGGTGAAAGAAGTGTTGCTATGTACAGAGATCCATTCCTCCGTACCATGCTAAAAGCCAGCGAGTAAATCCTGAATCGGTTGCCATCCCTTTTTTACAACGAGAACCCGGCTAACAGCTGCTCAGGCTCGCTTGAGGACGAATATCCTTCAGTACCAGTAAATTACTCTCCGGGTAATTAATCGCAGCCATCTAATTCATAGTCACTATGATATGTCTTCGTTGCAGATCCCTTGTTTCAGCCACGGGCCCCGTCGCAAGACGTGCGAAACATCCAGAAGGGTAACACGCTGTCCGAAAGCCCTAAACGCGGCATACGTCCCAGCCTGACACCTGAGTTGGACGTACTGTCAAATCAGCGCAAGATTTTTTTTGAAGCTACCAAACTTCAAGCGCTGGTTTGTTGTAGTTGATAATGCCCTGGAGAACTCAATGCCCCTTGACTGAGGAGTGAATACTAGGATCCCCTTTATGGTTTAGGGTAGGTTCCTGAATGAATGTGTTCTACCCCTCTAACCCTTGACCGAGGCCAGCTTCCATTTCAGTTTAGGGTTTAGGGTTTAGGGTTCTTTTCCTTGTGATCACCCCTCCTTGGTCAGTGTGTCCCTGAATCAAGGGGGATGGGGGGCTCCCTGGCGAACCTCCATGTTCTTCCTCTCTCCTTATAACATCCTATATCCGAGCCAGTATGATCGTTTCCCTCAATAGGGGACCCCAATATATGCCCTAAACATCCCTAAACCATGTTAATCCTTAAAATGGGACCAACCAAAATGGTACCTCTGATTTTAAAAAGCCCTAAAATCCCTTTATCAACCCTACACTTCCACTATAGCCATTTAGAAATGCACCCCTCATTCTCGGAAACCCCATCACATCTCTATGGGTTCTCAGGGTTCTGTCAGGACAGCAGGGATGACAAAGTTGACGAAAGGAGGATCCTCTTTGAGGGCCGAGTTCTTGCACCACGGAAGCTTTGGAGGTTTAAAGTGAAAGGGTTTTGATAACCCCAACCTCCAAGTTTGTGATCCTTTTCCATCCCTGAAGAGCTCGGTAGGCATATCTTACATATTTGAGATTCTCAATCCTGACCTGTGCTCTTGATTACAAAGTAATTTGTGCCAGATTGAGGGTCCAAGAGCACTTTAAAGCTTGAGGCATTTTCGGGCAAAACAATTTGCAGCCCCTTCAGAACTAGAACGGTTGAGGTTTATGGTTTAGTTTGGAATAAGCCTCTAAATGCTAAAGCTGAAATTTCTAAACCTCAAATCCTGAAAATCGTTGCTGCTCTAAAAACCAGAATAAGAGAGTTGATTCTGAGACTTGATTTTGCTTATTCAGCTTATTAGGATCATGAGGAGTTAAAGGCTCAAACATTGCTTCCTGAGCTACCCCTTACGGAACTTGCGCGAGGATCTTTCTTTAGGTTAATGTGTTCAGGGTCCCCAGCTTCGATTTTTTATGAGTGAAGTCCATTTAAAGTCCGTAGTTAGTTTAGCACTCATTTGACATTAAACTGCCAAAGTCGCACCGTTCAAATTTTGAGTTTCCAATGAAACTCAATTAACA
Organism: Symbiodinium pilosum; assembly: GCA_905231905.1. NCBI lineage: Eukaryota > Dinophyceae > Suessiales > Symbiodiniaceae > Symbiodinium > Symbiodinium pilosum. Next base: position 75,517 of record CAJNIZ010009868.1, read on the forward strand.
CCAAGCTGAAATCCATTCGCTACCCAAACCCAGCGCCCTAACCAACCTAAAAGCCCTTAACTCCAACCCCAAAGGCGCCAAAGCACACAAACCAACCACAGCCCCAAATGCATAACGTAAATTCTTGTGCCTGTGGTAAGAGCTTAGCCCAGACCCTTCAATGGTAAACAGGAACCCTTAGAGTGAGAAGTATGCACATACATATTTTTATGTGGGTGTTTCCAAGCAACATGAGCGTCAATTAGAGTTTCAACATAGGGTAATATGGGTAAGCCCGAAAAACATTAAAAGGAGGAAACCTTCATATATGTGTGTGTAGATAAAAGCCCTAGATCCAAATCCGTGATTGAAATCCGCATATGTAGATGCACAATATATATATATACATATATATATATACATACCATATATATACATATATTCATATATTTATTTATTTATTTATATACACATATATCTATATCCCTAAACCCTAAAATCCTGAACCCCAAACCCTAATTGCATACATATATATATATATGTAGAGAGAGAGAGAGAGAGAGAGAGAGAGAAGGAAGAAGAAGGAGACAGAGAGAGAGACAGAGAGGGGTCCGAGCGCAGTGAGGCCGGCCGACCCTGCGTTGTCTCGTGGCCCGGGCAGTGCCTTGAGCTTCAAGAAGCTGATTGCTTACTCACCTTCCATAATCACCTTCGGGGGGTTTAGCATTTAGGATTTAGGATTTGGGGTTTAGGGTTTAGGATTTAGGGTTGAGGATTTAGGGTTTAGGGTTCAGGGTTAATTTAGGGTTTAGGGGCGGCTTACTCCCCTCCCTCCTAATATTAAGCCCCCCCCCACCCGCTAATGTCCAATACTCCCATTATGTGGTATATTGTAATATATTGGGAGTATTTGATATTAGGGCTTAATATTAGGGGAGAGAGAATTACTCACCTTCCATAATCCCTTTCTGGGGTTTAGTGCTTAGCTAAGAATGGGGTAGTGGAAAAGAAAATGGGAAGCATTCTCCACTCGCTTTTAAAATCTGAGGATTCAGGCCTTAGTTCGGGATGGGCAGGTCATCATTCCCTGCCTACACTTTCGGCTTGTGCGTTGAGAGTAGATGTGAGCAAGAATAAAGTGCAGAAAGATTTCCTTTTTGGAATCCTACGTAGCCCCGAACAACCAAAGCCTGAACCTGAAACTTTCAACACCAGGTACGAGTCCGCGTTTGAACGGCTAACGACGAGCATTGACGTCAGCGCCGCCACTGTCTCCCGGCATTTATCAGGTCGCATTTGCAACGGGTTGGTGGGCCATTGTTGCATCTAGTTCTAACCTTTTGGAGAAAAAGTTCTGAACTAGAGTGATGGTTTCTTTCAAAGCCATGGCATGTGCCGTGCTCTGGACCCTCCAGTAGGGGAGCTGGTCCTCGCGGGGCGGTCCTCACAGAGGGCTTGGGCACACGCAGTCACACATGAGGTCTGGGCTTGGTTGTCCTGCCTCAATACGGTGGCATCTTGTGGTTCGCAGCCACGCCCTGCTCACTAACAGCATTTGTTGGAGGGACTCCGGTCAGCGGGTTCAGCTACTGTGCTGTTCACTGCCGCAACCATGCCAAAACGCAACTGGCACATTGAGGAGCCGGATGGATGTGGGCACAGGTAGACACGACATGCTACGCAGAGCTGGACACGGCACGCAGCTACTTTTCTCGTGGAGCTGTTCTGATTCTTATTGCTGGGGTAAGCACCCGGGTGCATTCACATGATTTTTGATCAGTCCAGTGCTAAAGCTTGTCGCTTCGCCCGCACAGAGCGCCATGGCTTATGAAGAGATTCACTTGCCAACGTGCGAGATAATTGCTCAGTCTGCCTTCTCTTAAATTTCGTAAATGCTTCACAGGTTGGAGATTGCACGTGGCCGCCCCAAAAAAGATTCAAACCCAACCAAGTTTTTTTTGGTTTTCCCAATAAGGACCTGCCTGGAGTTGCGACATAGGGACTTGTAACGTGCATCATTCAGGTCTTCCTGCCCAAGTACTCGCCGTCTTATGGCAAGCACTGCAAGATACCTGCTACTGAACAGCTCAATGGCGAGTGCTGGTGCATTCCGATCTCTGGCAGCAATGAGTTTAAATGCCCGGCTGAGGGATAAGGGAGTAGTCGCCGGTAGATCAGGTGTCTGTGTTCCCTTCACATCCAAGAGCCGCTGCGGTTGGGACCCCCGAGAATGGGACAACGATATACGCACGCTGTTTTTCCTTAAGTTTAGGCTTGTATAAAGATTGTCTCAAGGGCAGCCGAGGATCTACGGTTGCAGAAAACCTTGGGGCTGCCACTGGTGGAAGTGCCTCAGCTGCAATGCGGGTTCATCAAAGGTACATGTGATTTTTTGGGCTGGTGGCCTTGAGGATGATACATATCCGGCATAGACATGTGGATATTCGAGTTTGTCTACAACCAGAAAGGTAGGGAGAGGGAGGTTGGGAGAGAGAAAGAGAGCGGGAGCCAACATCTGAGACAGATGTAAGGCACGCATGTTATTTTTCCATCGGTTACAAAAGGAAACTAGCCCGAATGGTTAGCAGTGCTTGGGTTGAGTCTCATAGCAAAATCTATTTGCTGAAAACCCTGGAAGCTTTTCAGGCATTATAAGCCCGATATGACCCCTAGATAGCCTTACAGAACCCCTATGTAACCCTACATAACTTATATGGCCCTACATAACCTCTATGTAGCCCTACACAACCCCAATACAACCCCTATATATACCTCCTATATCCTCCTATTACACCCCTATCGTTGGGAATCCCAACTGCTGGTACCCCGGACCTCGCGGCAGACCCGGCGTGGACAGTATTGGCCTTTGGTTAGCTGGAAATGAAGGAAGGAATGGATCTTTATAGTAGTCCTGATATATAACCCATTATAGTTGTTTCCAGTTTCTTTTCCATTCCTTCATTCCCAGCTAACCAAAGGCCCGTTAATTGCATGCAATGGGCTGCGATCACAACCCGAATTTGTGTTTTCTGTCTTTGGCAGCTTCCCCATCCAAATCCTGTTTTTACAACCCCAAATCGTCGACATCATATTTCACGAAGGCCTGCCATGCAGATCGCCGTTTTCAGAGAGAACCTTCAATACCCCCATTATACCCTATATGACCCATTATAGTATTTTCCATGTTCTTTTCCATTATCCCCATACAACCCCGATATATACTTTTCAGCAACTCGGGGGGCACGTTATGAATGATAGGGGATGATAGGGGTTAGGTGGCAATCGTGGTATAAGGAACGTGAAGGATGCGATGAGTACTTATCATTCCATGTAGTGCCTATGATTAGGTGTGGGGCTTACCCACATAGCATGTTAAAGATATTTCAATGGAACCCACGGATTGAGCCTTAACCCGAAATTCAAAAACCGTAGGTTTGACAAGTCTCTGTCTAAGCTTGGAAGCCTGGGCCCCAAACACGGGTTTTGTTAAGGAGCTTGATTGAAGTTGCCACTGACCTTTTTTGTCGAAATTCTTGGTGCCCGTGAACGTGCATATAGAGTACATACCAGGTATAGAAGCACTGCAGAATGCGTCGAGGAACTATGCTTTCAATCGATCATGTTTGCCGGTGACCCAGGGTCTGGATGTCCAATGTCGAGAGAGCAGTCCACCACAGGGGCGAGCTGCAAGTGCACTTCGGGCTGTGGGCTTACGTTCACTTTGGAGTAGCCATGTACTCGAAGAAAAGTGGTGATATTAGGTACAGCCCTTTTGATTAGCAGCATTGGCTAGTCCAGGTAGGGCTCAAGGTCCAAAAGGGTGAGGGGTAGGGTTCAGGGGTACTGCGCTGCATTGAAGCCTTTCGGGCTTAGGGCTTTGACGTCCAAAACACACGTGCGAGCAGCCTTTTACCCTCAGCTTTTTGGGTACAGCGTAACTATGCTGAGATTATACGAGTGTTTTGGAGTTCCCGGTGGAACGTTCATGGCTCTGCGGTTTTGCGTTGGCATCCCCTTTCCTCATTTTTGTGTTCTGGGCTGGGGCTTGGAAATGTGGATTAGAGATTAAGAGATGTAGGGTTGAACAGCATTTACCTTTGCAAGGTCTACTGTACGGCGTTAGGGGTTTGAGGATCAGGCTAATTACGGGCCCTGAGCATATATGCATATACATATGTTGATTTATCATACAATCCCCGAGACATGAGAAAGACATTGACTAGTGTAAGAATCCCAAGGTATTAAAAGCATCGGATACCTCACCCTAAGGAACCATGCTTCCAGGTTTAGAGTTGATCAGTGAAGGTTCTGAATGAAGAAAAGGTTCAGCGTGGCGGGTTAAGGGGTTCGGGGATTTGGGGGGGGTGAGTGTTCATGGGTAAATGCACAGATGGTTCGTGCTGGGCTAGTGGAAGTGGATCTTGGGATCCGTGTTTTTTGAAGTCTGGATTGCAGGGTCTCAGTTCTGAGAAAGCTCTCAGGGAACTCCGCCTATAGGGGCCCCATATAATCAGAGACCATAGGGAGGGAGTCCGTAATCATGGGTCCGCGTTATGTGAAGCCTCCTTCATAATTCTTTAGCAGTTTCAGAGCAGCATTCGGTGGTTTCACAAGATTATTGTGAACATCCTAGGCCACCAACCCATGAGGAAGTGAAGTCTTTTTTATCGAAAGAGAGATTTTCAGAAAGCCATGACTCACGACAAGCCCAGGTACTTCTGTAAGGGCCGCTGCGGCAGAGGCAAGGTAAGAAGCTTTCCGACCGCTGCGGAGGAACATAGGCGCCGAGATGCCATCAACAAGCAGAGGCCCCGCAACGGAACGAAACCGTACCCCTTCATTTAGTGGTACAGTGCCTTGGGTTAGGCCACCACGCAGTATTTATGGTATTGAATGGACATGCAAGGACCTAAACATAATTGCCATTATCTCTTGCGAAGGTACAATCATTAGTCAAAAGACTACTTGGAGGAAAATTGTAACCCACGTATAGCTGATATTCATAGCCTGAGTATGATCTTTTTCAGGGACTTGTTGTGGGTTAAGTACCCTGAATCTCGAGGGTTTTGGGCTTAGGATTTAGGGATTTAGGGCTTAGGGCTTCGGGTTTTGGAGCCCAGCAGCTTTTCTAGGCGGTTCTCCGCTTGTGTACAAAAATCTGAGCAGGATCTCTACTCTACAATTCTGTGGTTGCTGATTTTCCCATTGTGTGTACTGCCCTCGTTGAGGGTCTAGCAACCAAAAAAACAAGAAGTTATGGGTACTTTTTGCTATCATATGCTGGCCACCCGCAGTACTGACATTGTAGTATTATTTGACCCTTATAGTAATAAGGGGGTATAATCAACCTTCTAAGGACACAAGCATCTTGGCCCTAGCCGCGAGATGGAGCCTCCTATAGCCCAGAAGGACTGAAGTGCCCGGAGTCCTAAAGCGGTTTAGGGTTTAGCATTCCCTGAATAGGCTTTAAACTCTAAATAAAACCTAAACGTTACCCCTTCAGCCGAAAATGCCAATTCTTGAGCCCTTTGGTGTCCTAAGCAAAGGACCTCCTATTGAAGACCTAAGCATACACAATTTTCCATGATATGATGGTATTGTCTTGGTGTATTTTTTATCAGGAGCCCGGGGGGGGGGGGGGGGGGGGNNNNGGGCTATTGGGAGTTTGGGAGTAAGACTCCAAGAGCTGCAGAGGCTCGAGTTTCGCAATTCGCAAGCTTTCCATGACGCCGTGAAGGCCCATCTTGCTGATTTCCTGTTTTTTCTGGAAAGCTGTTGCTGCCTGTCTTCCTGGTATTCTTTCCTGGAGTAGTTAAAGAATTGAGCGCGATGGGTTGGATGGTCTGTAAAGGAGCTGCAACAGGGGACCCTGGTGTTCGTCCCGGCTAACTATCGCAGTGAGTTTGATGTTTGGGGGAAAAGGATTCGGGGAAGCTGTCGAGATGGCTAAAAGCTTGTTCTGTATTTGTTTAAGGCTTAAACTAATACAGAACAAGCTTGAATGATCTGCAGCTTTGGGATTTTGACGCATTAGAAGTACTACAGAAACACAAAAAGTAGGGAAAGAAACTGTGGTACACCCTCAGCACTGATTCCATACTGAAACCCAACACCATGAGGCGGGTCTCGAACACGTCTCCAAAGATCGGGGCGAAGATGCTTGCAATGAAAGAGGGCCAGCCTGTGAGTTCGGTTGCGTAAGGTCCTATACCTAGACCCCTATATACCCTACCCCTTTCTGGGATACCTAATTTTGTGTAGAATAACCTCTCTATACAAAATTGAGTACCCCAAAAAGAGGGGCAGGGTATAGAGATCTAGGTAGGGTGCGGGCCCTAGAGCCCTATACTCAATGGAGGGTTATGGGTTCAGAGTTCGGGAACTAGAGGTACACCCTTAACCCGATATCCTAATCTCCGTGGCTGAGGATTTGTGGGTGACAAAACTTGAGGCTAAGGGCGGAATCAGAGACTTCCTGTTCTTTGATACTTCGTATTGTGGCATGCGCCCATCCTGGTGGGGGGCATCGGAGAATCGATTTTCCCTATACTAAAACCCTAATCCCTAAACCCTAAATACAGTTCGCATGTCAGTTGCTATTCCTGAAGTTCTTTCCCGTAGGCCCTGAACCCCAAACACGAGTCTCCATGTGGCTTGTCGTGCTTCAAAAGGGTGAGTCAATTAAAGGCCGCCTGAATGTGGCGGCTGTTCTTTGATTCAAACCCAGAACCCCAAATCAGTGGAGGTCTTACCTGTAATCCAATTTGTACTTACCTCCTGATCGATAGGTAGGACCCCAAAACGGCAGGTGATTGGGGTTACCGGAAGATTTTGGGATTCAGGATTTATAGGCTGTATTGTAGATTGGGAAACCAGAGCCAGAGCAATAATCAAAGATGACTTCCTGACTGCAGGGGCCTCAGCAGCCAGAAGGCAGTCGTTGGTAGATTTGCGCTTTTTCCTACATCCTACACCCTAAACCATATGCAAGTGGCAAAGCCCTAAACCATGATGCATCTAAGAGGTCCTGAGCCCCTAAGCCTTTGCCTTGTAAACCGTGTCTGTAGACGCTAAGCCTCCAGCTCCCAGAACCTTAAGCTACCGCGTAGATGCGTAGACTTCTGGGGGTAGTGTAGTGTAGTCTCTTGCCTGCAGCAGAAGTAACAAACCAAGATAGGGTTGAGGGCTGAAGGTTGCTGGGGTAGTATCGTGCCTTGCCGGTTTAGGGTTTAGGGTTTAGGCTTCTAGTTTCTTTCCAGGAGCAGTAACACACCAAAGCACAGACCACGCAGCAACATTCGGATATCCAAGTCTCGAAGCCTCCGCCCTAAAAATCCGAGCGACCCAAAATCCCTAGGCATCGCTATGAGCCATGCGATCCTAAACCCTACCCAACCTTCGCTAGCGTCGCTTCTAAACCCTCAACAGTGGTTTCCCTTTGAGCCATAATCTAGACTTCTTAAAGGGGGTTGTATAGGGGAGTATTATAGAGGATACTGAGGGAAAACTAGGAGCTAGACTATAGCGCATGGAAGTTTCCATGTAATCCCATTTGCTGTTCCGCTTGATTCTCCATTATTCAAAGGAAATCATCCAGTGTACTTCTTAAGTCTTGCCTATGCTTGCTTATGCATGCAAGGGTTTCCTAGAATTAGGGTTGTTTGGGGTTGGGGGGGTCTCCATATCAAGGATTACACTCTATGTTGCGGTCTATATCCGGGGACACTTATCCTGGGAAATTACCATGTCCGCACTGTCTTATCCGAGTCGCCGACTTCAGTTTACTTTTTCCTGAGTCCACCCTATACCCTTAACTTTAATCGTATAGGGTTTAGGGTTTATTGGGTCTATCCTCCCCCAAACAAACATGGAACTTCAAAAGCGGCCCACATAGAGCTCCGTGCATTTGAAAAGGGCCACATGAGGCCTCATGTTGGTTTGAGGGAGGATGAAGCCCGAGGACACCCTAGACCGGTGTTCCACTCCTTACATTCCCTACCCTAAATCCTAACCCCAAATGCTTGTTCCACCTGATTTTCCCTTCCCTGCATGTCCTGCAGTAAAGCCTCAGCCTTAAGTTGCACTTCTCAGGTTCAACTTGACTGTCGATTCCCTCTTTGTGGTGCATGATAGTTTTCACCAAATATTACTGGTACCTATAGGCCACTTACAGCCACCTCGGGGTTGCATAGCTCGGTTAAAAACACCTTGGACTCCAAGTACTATTACCCGACTATACCCTAAACACCTAAGCCCTAAACCCCTAAACCCCAAATCCCACACGCTAAACCCCTACATCCGAAACCCTAAGCCCTACATCCCACACCCTAGCGTCCATAAGAGCCATAGTCTAAACTCCTGAAAGGGGGTAATATAGGGGATTATGTAGGCGACTACTATAGGGCTTATAAAGTGGGATACTAGGGGTTTAGACTATAGCTCATATAGTAGCTTCCATTTTATTTTCCAATTATCCTTATTATAGCCCTTGTTAAAGGGACCCCTACTAAAGGTATTAAGATCCCTATCATAACCCCCATTAAGGGGAGGCTCATAAAGTAAAGTCCAAGGATGGTAGCTCACCATACAGCCGAGAAGTTGACCGCCTATTCTTGGCCTGGCTATCACCCAGAAGCTCGCCTGGAACTTTTGATAGGGCCCCTTTGGGTTTAGGGATTAGGGTTTAGGGATTAGGGATTAGAGATTAGGGTTTAGGGATTAGGGTTTAGGGCTTAGGGTTTTTGATAGAGCCCCTTCAAGGGGAGATGGAATTCCTTCCCTCCTAATATCAACCCCCCCCACCCCCCCCGGGGAAGGTTAAGGCTTTTTTGCGCCGTCATCCAAACTCCTTAAGGGAGTCATATAAGGGATTATAGTCGGGACTGCTATAGGGCACTAAAGGGCTTATCAAGGATAATACTAAGAGTTTAGAGTATGGCTCATGTAAGGCTTATCTAGGGATGTATAAGGATTTAGGGTTTGGGGTCTAGGTTCCAGGTTTTGAGATTTCAAACCATAGGGTTCAGAGAGGGCGGCCCGCATAGATCAGAAGTTGTGAAGGCTTGTTTAGGCCTTATTTGGGGCTTCTGTTTGGGTTTTGGCCCCCCTTGCAACCCTATTATTTAAATGGAGATATGAGGGTGATACAAGGATGTAGAGGGTTTGGGGTTTAGGTTCTAGGTTGGGGGGTTGGGGTTTTGGATTTCAGGTTTAAGTTTTGGGGTTTGGGATTTAGGGCTTAGGGTGAAGGAGTGGAAAGTCAAATGGAAGCTTGACCAGAAATGGCAGCTAATGCCTTAAACCTTAAAGCCTAAACCCTAAACCCTATAGGGTTTAGGGTCCAACCTGTTGCTTCACCCCGACCTTTCGTACCTAACGAACGAAGTGAGGCCTATACAAGGCCGACGGGGAAACCCATCCCTCCCTTGCAAGTAAAGCAAAGAGCAGAGAGAGAGAGCGAGAGAGAGAGAGAGAGAGAGAGAGAACGAGTGCGAGAGACAGAGAGATACAAGAGACACAAAGAGAGAGAGAGAGAGAGAGAGAGTGTGCGAGTGTGCATTGGATCCTTAGGGTCCAGCATGCGAACCAGGCGACCGCGACTTTCTGAAAGCCTCCGAGGGGCTCGGAAACTCGCAAAAGGCTGAGGTTCCCCGCGAGTTTCATGGGAAACGACTTTTTTTCTCAGGAATTTGCGGGGTGGTTTTTGTGCTGCATGGACAAGAAAGGTTTCTCGGATGGTTAGGGCTTAGCAGTTGTTTGGCCCAAGTCAGGCTGTTCTGGATGCATAACGGGGGGCATTGAAGAATTCCACTCTATGGCTTAGATCTTCAGAGCTTTACGACATGTACCACTCATGCTTTGATGTTCAGCAGTGCATGAAATGCACCCAAATACTGTACATTAAAACCCCAAACTCTGGACTCCAAAGCTCTGGACTCCGAACCCGAAGCCCTAAACCCCCCAAACGCATATGATGTCAAAACAGCGCCCCAATGTTTTGTGAAAACTTTCGATATGGCCCCAATGTTTAGGGTATTCAGAAAGGGACCATATTTTTGACAAGACGCCCCATATCCAAAAAGCCATTTGGTTTCTATTCCCAGATCACGCGTCAGGTGGCCTGGCTGGAGAGGAAGGGCTACAAGTACACAGAGCTTGAGGTCTGAATCTTTGTTTAGTCTACTTCGGAAAGTGCGGGTGAGTTTCCGTAAAAGGGGCTATAGTCCCCCTTACGTAGATGTAATATGGGGTATGTGGGGATCTTATCATAATATTACCCCAAGCCATATTCTATCTACTTAAGGGGGATGATAGATAGAGCTCTATGAGCTTGGTTGGGGTTTCAGGTCTGGGGCATAAGCTGATGTTCCATGTGGCATAGGTTTTGGGGACGGGAGTTTACCTAGGTACAGTTCCTAACACAAGAAGCGAGCGCTTCTAAAAGCAATAAGACCAATATTGCCAATGACTGTGTCGCTGACAATGGATGCGGGTAAGTTGTAAGAGATAATCAGAGGCAGGTACAAAGGTTCAGTTTCTGACGGAATGCCCTCTCTAAAGCTCTTGGAGGGGCATGTTTTCCTGATGTCAAAGTATAAATGCCCACGAACTCAATGGTTTTTCCTCGCGCGCAAAGCGAGCGCTCGGGACTTTCTCAAAGCAGTGCCGATAATCCCCTCCCAAGATCCATGTATAGTCACCCTAAAGTAGATAAAAATATGGCTCTGGGTATATCATAATAAGATCCTCATATACCCCATATTCTATCTACTTAGAGGGAACTTTATAGGGGCCAAGATCCATAGGGGTGCACCCCTACGCTGAGAAATTCCCATGTTTCACTCTCCACCTGATGCTCACGGCAAAGATTCCGGTGAGGATCCAAACCCGACCCCCCGCCAAGGAATAAAAGGAACCTAAGCGGCTCGGGCCCTCAAGCACGCGGTTTAGGGTTTAGGCTTTAGGAACTTGAGGGTTTAGGAAGTTTAGGAAGTTTAGGGTTTTAGGGCTTTAGGGTTTAGAGCTTCAGGGTTTAGGGTTTAGGGCTTTGGGGTTTTGGGTCTAGTAGAAACACTGAAACCATCAATCCAAGCCCTGAAGCCCTCACCCGTAAGACCCTAAGCCCAAGCATGTTCAACCGCGAAAGCCTACAACCCTCAACCCTCAGCTCCTCAAACGCTGAAGCTACCAAACCCCAAAAACAGACAGCACAACCGCCATCATGCCATGCCTCCAGAAAGCTATAGTCTCTCTTACGTAGATAGAATATTGGGTGTATGGGGATCTTATTAGAATATACCCAAAGCCATATTCTATCTGCTTACAAAAGCTATAATTCACAGTTTCGGGGGTCAGTTCGTCAGCTTCCTGTACAGTGCTTTAACTGAAGCTGCGCTAAACATTTGCTCCAGTGGTGGGTTTCCAAAACTCTGGATCGCGAGTATGAACCAACATAGTCGAGTGAAAGTTATAGGTGCAGTCACATGTCAAGCACTCAGCATTTTTCGTACAAAACACATTTGCGAGGACGCAAGGGCCCGCGAAATGTGCTTAGTTGGTGCAAATTTGTCCCCATGGCAGGATACAAAGCTGTGGGTCCAAGTGCCTGGGCCTTTCTCCGAGGCCTCGCCTTCCTTGGAGGCAAGGCCATGGGAAGAACTCAGCTCTTTGACAGGTCAAGATCTATGGAGTGAGGGGTCTATCTAGGGTTTGGGATTTGGCTCTGGGTTTTGGTATTCAGAAGTTCAGGACTCAAGAGCTCAGACCCATTCTGTTATTCTGCCCTCCATGAACGTACTGTGATAAACAGCCCCCCTTCTAATGGAACCCCCACTTAAGCAAGCTAGGGGAAAGGAGCTTCCAAAAGTTGAGGGTTCCTGTTCAGGAGTCCCCATAGTATGGATTTTAGCATATTGGGTGCGCATCGGGACCCCTAAACCCCAAACCCTAAACCCAGTGAAAACCTCGACAGTCTGGTGAGTCGCTTTTCCCAGCAGAGGCCTCGCAGGCCAGATACCTAAGAATTGAGGCTTCAACTTACCTCCGGTTAGCAAGGAACGAATGAGCCCCGATCATTGTAGTATTCCCATTTCCTTTTCTTCATTCTCTGCTGACCAAGCGTAAGTAAACCGTAAACCCTGTGTTCCGTACCCCTACCAATCCCAGTCGCCATTTTCGTTATCATGTTCTTTTCCATTTGATGTTCAATACTTGCGGGGGGCCGGGGGGGGGGGGCGGGGTGTAAAGTGAAGGCTTCTTCAGAGTTAAGCAGGTGATGGGAACAGAGTTCTCAGGGCGCTTGTAGGGATGATTCCCAATATTGTAGTCCTGAATTCCTTGTATAATTACGTATAGGGCCGGGTACCTTAAAGAACCGCAAAAAGTGTATATACACATATATTTACATACGTATGTATATATGTATATATTATCGGGGGCTTTGTGTTCAAGACTAACGGGCAAGGGCCGATAAGATGCCCCATCCTCTACACAAGGGCGCCAAACCCCCTGCAGAGGAAACGGCGCAGCTGTAGTCAGATCACATGCAGTTCCAACCCCCAATATTTAGGCTGTTATAATGTCGAATTTTCTATTTTTCATTATCCCAATATAACCCTAATATACCCCAAGGTAACCCTCAAATTTGAGAGAAGATATGGTGCTATTGTACCACGATGTCCATGATGAGTATGAAGCGGCATCTCTCAGAAAGGCTCCCGCTTGTGGACAGAGTTTCTTAGACACCCTACTCCCCCAAGCTACCAAATGTGTGTTGGATGCAAAGACCTGTGATCTGAAACGGGCCCCTCGTAGACAACTGTCCTTTAACATGGGGGCTATAGTCTCCCTTAGGTAGATAAAATATGACTTCGAGTATATTATGATAAGGTCCCCATATATCCCATATTCTATCTACTTAAGGAGGACTACATACCAGGGGAGGATTTTGATACTCCATGCTCCTTGGCGTAGGCTTTGCAAAAGACTGCAGAGTTCCTGTGCTCCGGCGAGGTGGCACAAGTTGCGACAGAAACTTGGTTTAGGGTTTAGGGTTTAGGGTATAGGGTTCACTGAGGTAGTTCACTTGCCCAATGTAATCCCAATATATAGCCTAATATTATATAGTAGTTTCCATTTTATTGTCCCAATATAACCCCAATATGACCTTAATGTTTGAGGAATTGTTTTAGGGTTTTGTTCTTTTCGGTTTGTCTTTTTGGGCGCGTAAAGCAGTCGTCCAGAATCATTATGGGGACCAACTGACCAAGGAGGCGACAGAGATGCGCAGCGGTGACAGGGCATCCACCACAATGCCTGAGACGGAAAGAAGCTTGGGGTTAAGGTTTCGGCGTGAAGGGCAGCGAAATCAGTTTAAGATTTAGTCCTGCTGCAGCAGGGAAGCGGGGGGGTCAATTTGCAGGAGCTGTCCAACGCGATGTCGTAGAGATTGGGTGATTCTTCATGCGCACATAGCCATGCATTTCTGCTGTCACTGAGCTTGAAGTTTCAGTTGTTGGGTTGTCAGGCGCAGCCGCTTGTATTTGCAGAAGCTCTAGTCCAGATGCAAGGCTACTATGCGGTCATCATGTTGAGAGAGGGCTTCCAACGGTTCCGCAGAGCTGTCCCACAGAGGCTTTGCCGGGCCAGGCGGCCAGCTATCCCTTACTCAAATCACAAAAGGCTCCTATATAATCCCTATGTAACATAGTAGTCTCCCTTTTATTCTTCCGTTATCCCAATAGGGACCCTATCATCTTGCATGTTTGGTATGAGCAGGGTAAGGGCTTAGAGCGCTGGATGCTGTGCAAGTGGTAAGTTGAGTTCCCAATCCCAGGGGCTGTAGTGCCCCTCAAGTAGATNNTACTTAAGGGGGACTATACACATTATTCTTCAAACCATGAGGCTTACTCTAGAAGCTTGTTGTGCCTCAACGATGACTTGCCTTTGAACCTCTTTGCTTCCATTCAAGTAGTCCTTAACAACAAGGTGAAGGAGGGTTGTGGACTTTCCTTTTGGAGGGTTGATCCCAACGATCTCTACTTAATACAGAACAGCAACGTACGTACCGACCTTCTACTAAGAAGCACCAGGAGCGAATTTTGAAATGAATTTCTGGTGTCTGCCAAGTGCTGAAGGTCAACGTTCCGGAGACAGAGGAGGTGGTTGAGACTGTTGCGTCCGGGGAGTGCTGTAGGCGTCTATTTTTTTTAGTTGTGGAAGTCATTCTAGCACCTAAGGGGATCCACTGGACTATGAGTTCGGCAGGTCTTGGTCATATAGGATTTAGAGTTCAGGGTTATATCATCTACGTGTTACGTGTGTGTCCGAGTAAGGGGGCGGCGGTGGACTTCACACAAGGGACCGCATGCCACTTGCCCACCCAGACTAAGACGAAGTGGACGTTGCGCATACAACCTTCAGGATCCTCAATGGGAACACCAGATTCCCCTTAGCATCCCTATGTATCAATACTTTCTTCCAGGGGTCCCTTTTTTTCGTGAAGCTCCCAAATGGTTCACTTGTGCGGGTCAATCTGCTCCTCCGCTAGGAAACGGTCGTTCTTCAACAATTCTTTGGTGTCCTTCACATGAAGTTTCAGCCATGTGGCATGTATGTAGGCAAGACTTTTCCCTTTAAAAGAGTTCAGATTGTTCACCATCAAGCTTGTCTAACGCAAGGACTGCTCATCATGAAGACCTTGCGCATGACACTTGACACGCTTGCCAGTAGACGTTTGGCCCTGCATGGGCTCTTGCGATTCCCCAGCAAATTTCACGATAGCTCCTGTCACCCTAGGGCTTCTTAGTGCTTAGCTGCTTGTGTCCAAAAAATGGGTTTGCTGCTTGCTGAGATAAGTGGTATCAGGAACATAGCTGCCACCAGGCAAGCGCCGAGAGCAATGATGGACCCTGTGACCTGAAGTGCTGATCTCATCGTCAAGTTTGACGCCATTTTTCTAGGATGCTGCGGGTGTTCAGGGCTTCTGGAGAAGAAGCCCTTTCAGCTGAGTTCGAGGAATTCGTGAAGATGCTAAGGGAGGGGGAACAGCCAGTAAGAATACTAGCTGTCAAGCGGCATTTGCAGACTCTTTGCGGGCAACCACGCTTCAGACAACGTCTGCTGCTACCAGATGGCCAGATCCTGTCAGATGATTTTGTACTAGGAGGGCCAATGGATGTCCAGCTCATTTTGCAGCCGTTCCATGTAAGCTCAGAGGAAGAAATCCTGCAGCTTCAGGATGCTGCGCGCAACAACAACCTCCCAGTGATGGAGCAGCTCCTAATGAGGCCCCAAGATCCAGACTTGGAATGTGGAGAACGACCGCTAGCTCTTCATGTTGCATGTGGCTTTGGCAGCATTGAAGCTGCCCGTTTGCTGCTGGAAGCCAACGCTGATAAAGATAGATGGTCTGACGGGAAAACTCCCATGTTCTTTGCCTCCATGCGTAATCAATTGGAAGCAGTTCGGCTGCTGCTGGAGGTCAACGCTGACAAAGATAAGGCCGCAAGCGAGGGCCTATCCCCTGTACACGTTGCCTGTTGGCAAGCCCACGTGGATATCATTCAGCTGCTGTTGGAGGCCAGAGCTGACAAAGATAAGGCTGGCAATATGGGTGCAACTCCAATATACGTGGCCTCGATGAGAGGTCACTCTGACGTCGTTCGGATGCTTTTGGGGGCTAAAGCTGACAAGGACAAGGCCGGATATGATAATGCAACTCCCATCTACACGGCCTGTGCAGAAGGTTATTTGGAAGTTGTCCAGCTGCTGCTAGAGGCCAGGGCTGACAAGGATAAGTGTGACTACAAGGGTACAACTCCAATATGGGTGGCCTCCATGAGCGGTCATTCGGAAGTTGTTCGCGTGCTCTTGGAGGCTAACGCTGACAAGGATAAGGCCGGACACGATAATTTAACTCCAGTCTACATGGCCAGTGATCTTGGCCGTTTGAAAATTGTCCAGCTGCTACTGGAGGCCAAGGCTGACAAGGATAAGTCCGACGACCTGGGTAGAACTCCAATATGGGTGGCCTCGATGGGCGGTCACTGGAAAGTAGTCAAGGTGCTCCTGGCAGCCAAAGCTGACAAAGATAAGGCTAGCAATCTGGGTGTAACTCCAATATCCGCGGCCTCAACGGGAGGTCACTTGGAAGTGGTTCGGGTGCTCTTGGAGGCTAATGCTGACGTGGATAACGCCCGCGACAATGATGCAACTCCAAGCCACATAGCTGCTAAACGACCGCGGCTGCAGTAGCAACTTGAAATTTGTCAGGTAGGGCATTTGATGGCAGCTCTGAAAAGGGAATCTCAATACTATCCCTGCATGTGGGCTGTTGTCCGGCGAGTATATTGAGAGCCTTTAAGTTACTCAGACTACAGGGCTAATGTTTGCTCCCCCCCATAATCGCGAAAGCAACAGCGGTTCTTATGGCTTTGGGGTCTTAGGGTGTCGGGCTTAGGCAGGGTGCATTGCTTGGGGAGGTTGCTAGGTAGGCTGGCAAGGGACACAGGGTAAGGGAGTGCGGAGTTGAAGGACTGTTTATGTGTGCAATTTTGGACCTCATTTCAAATGAGTGCAGGCTAAAGTGTTTGAAAGAAGGGCTTAGTGTGCGAAGTGCCTCCCCTACGCGTAGAGGCCGGTATAAACTGTAGGTCCTTCACCGTAAGCAATTGCAGCCTCACTGGGCAAAAGTCATCATTCCCCACAACCATGGGTCACAAAGTCTAAATCCCTCTAGATGCCCTTAAGCAGTAGGTACAGGGCGTCACACGTGTATCCCGAGCCTTTTTGGGGTTGAAAATGGTGGCTCAAAGCTGGCGAGCTACGTCAACCGTCAAGCGCCCTCTACCCCTACCATCATAGGGGCTTTCTAATAATTCAGGATGATGGTGTTTAAGGTACTTTGATTGGGATCCCTTGTAGTTGGGCTGGTTTCACAGATGTTTCATACTAGGGTTTGGATGATGAAGAAGCGATTCTCATCCTTGAAGCCCTCGCCTGGACAACTCTGCCCCAAAGGATTTCCCAAAAGGATGATCTCTGGAAGGATTTTCATACGGGAACTATACACACACACACACACACGTATTTATGTATAGACATCGTCGAGATCCGTGAATTGTGAGACAGAAGAAGGCAGGCAAAAGTGGAGGTCCGGAAAGACTAGGTACCCCAGTAGTACCCTTTTGCCCTTTTTGTTTTGATGTCTCTTTATTAAAATTGAACGGTAGGAAAAAGGGTACCCTTATTATTCATGGGTTACTGGGGAACCTGGAAGAGGGTGTTGTCCGACAACAAATCCAGAGCCAACTTTGCTCCGTGAGCAAGGCGTTCCAGACAATGATTAGTCCAAATATGAGCTATAGTCTAAACTCCTTAAAGGGGTTATATAGGGGATTATATAGTGGAGTATTCTAGGAGTTACTAAGGGGGATACTAGGGGTTTAGACTATGGCTCATATACTAGCTTCCATTTTATTTTCCATTCTCCCTATTATAACCCCAATTAAAGGGACCCCTATAAAAAGGTATTAAGAATTAAGATCCCTATCATAACCCCCATTAAGAGCAGGGGCTGCTGAATGAAACAGCTTCGCTGTAGGTTTAGGCTTCTCGGCCCCCGCCAATTTTCTGGAAGCTTCAAACAGAGCAGAGCGGCTCTTGGTCGGTCGCTCCCACAGTCCCCCAGCCCACAACACAAGCTGGGTTGCTGTTAAGG